>LKNJ01004123.1:0-47049 GCA_002120245.1 Maccullochella peelii | reverse complement strand
ATATGTGTATATGTATATATGTGTGTATATATGTGTGTGTGTGTGTGTGTATATGTACAGTATATATGTTATCATCCTTAGTGCTCTAGCAAAGAGTTATACAATTATTTTTTTATTTTTTTTTATTTTATTGAAGCACCACGAGACAGTACACTCCAAACTAGGAAGTCTTAAGGAAGACTTAAAAGGCTTAAAAGCCAATAAAGAGTCATGCATAATTAAAGATTAGGTCCTCCTCCACTTCCTCTGAGTCTTCTAATTGTGTTACAGAATATTGCTCCGTGTTTCAAATACCAAGTGCATTCTATTTTATATTTGAGTGAGTGCATATACAGTACAATTACTGTAGATCATAGAAATATATGTATTTTATAATGTGCTGTAGATTTATTGTTGCTGGTTAATTATGTCTTACCTATTCTACATATTATTTATTTTTTCAAAATATTTCTGAGGAATTTGTCTCCTCATGGATTTTAATTTTTTTGTTTATTTGTTTTTGATGCCAACAAAATATATTGTTTTTCTCAAATAGTTTTAATAATCACTATTTCTCCTGTGTATATATACTTGCAAAATGTACTGTATGATGCTGGCACCTGCAGTTGCTTTAGACACTTTGGATAACCGTGCCAAATAAGCAAAATTCAGCGAAATAATTCAAATTTGTTAACTCTGTTCTTCAGGAGGAGTTTGGTTACAACGCTGACACCCAAAAGCTTTTGTCCAAAAATGGCGAGACACTGCTGGGTGCGATCACCTTTTTCATCTCCAGTGTTAACACCCTCGTGGACAAAACAATTGAAGACACCATGCTTAATATCAAACAGTATGAATTTGCCAGGTGGGTAATGCATATCTGTTTATTGTGCCTGCGCACCATCTCCAAACCCCAGATTATTATCCAATCATTTGGAGAAAATGTGTCAATCCTGGTTGGATCTTTGTGAGATCAAAAATGTTTTCCTTTTTGTCAGGTCAAAAGACCTCCACAGAAACTCCACTGTCCTTGCCTTTTTAAAAATGTAAGAGGCATTGTCAAAAGTCTTACTCATGATAAATAAATATAATTTGTAGATTTTGTTGTCGTCTACAAGAAGAAAAGTTAACATTTGAAATTATCAGACAACTGCTTTAGTAGCGACCGCGACGTTTACGACACGCTTCATACGAAAACAACAGAACTTCCTGTTTCTTCACAATAAGAGCACCCACTTACTCCTAACACAAGCTAACGTGTACACGATCATACAGGCAGTTATTTGAATAAAGCAACCTGTACAAAAATATAAGCATACATACAGTATGTGTGAATGCATATTAAAGGTGCCATGTAAAGTTTTCTTGTAAACAAAGAAACAAGTTATGTTTACATTTAGTGTTACTCACCAAAACACATTTGGGTGTATCCTTGACATCTAATAAATGTGTTGAACGCATTTCCTTCTTCATAAAACATTTGAAAAGCTGAAGTAGTCTTTACTTTACTGCATTACTGCCACCTGTAGATCAGTGGAATAGTGTGAAACCATTGGCTGGACTGTTATTCACATCATCCTCTTGCCCGTGCATCCTCGTGTGCGTTCACGAGACAAACAAAACAGGGAACCACTCATAAAAAAACTGCTCCATAGCACTACTAGAGGTCAAAAACTCCACAGGGCATTTTTTAATACTTAAAGATAACAGATTGAATGTGGTAGGTGCAGGGATTATGTGTTGATTTTTAACAGTCTTGCACCTATTATAATGTATACACATTACATATTTGTGATGCTGTTTAAATAATAACACACTTCTAGGGTTGAGTATGACGCATACCGTACGGATCTGGAGGAGTTGAATCTGGGGCCACGTGATGCCACCACCATGCCCAAGATTGAGCTGTGCCAGCAGCAGTTCCAGATCTACCGCGAGAAGTACGAGAGGATGCGAAACGACGTCTCCGTCAAGCTGAAGTTCCTGGAAGAGAACAAGGTCAGCTAGTTCTGCTCTACATACCTGCACCAACATTTTGGCTTACCATTCAAGTGTTCTCATCAACTTATTATTTACTTTTCCTGCTCCCAAACAGGTGAAGGTATTGCATAACCAGCTCATCCTGTTCCATAATGCCATAGCTGCGTACTATGCTGGAAACCAACAGCAGCTGGAACAGACACTCAAGCAGTTCCACATCAAGTTGAAAATGCCAGGTGGGGACAGTCCATCTTGGCTGGAAGAGCATTAATCACTCCTTTTGAAGCCATAGTCGCTCAGTTTGACAAGAAATGTCAAGTTCTACAGAAATGACAGGAACCCCCCTTCTCCCTTCAACTGTACTGTCACTGCCTTTCAGACTTTCAGAATTCTAAATCTTTTAACTCAATACAAACAATGAAACAAAAAAAACTCCTACAATCCGTTTTACTCTTATGTTAAATCATCTTTTTCATTTCAAATCATAGGAAGCACACTTTTGTACTGTTTGACACATCTGTTGAACAGGAGTTGCTGCAGTAAACACATCTGGAAACTGTAAATGGCCTTTTGTATTCCAGCATATGAATGTTGTAGCTCAGCACGGCGGACATGTCGGCTCTGTAAGGGCAGCTACGGGATCAAAATGACATTATTTACATTACTCTCATCAGCTGACTGAGATGGGGATGAATGCTTTATGAATGGGTAATCAGGAAGCTTTTGGGGACATCTTGGGAAATGTGCTTATTTGCTTTCTTTCTGAGAGTTGTATGAGAGCATCAACACCACTCTCATATCTGTCTGTTCAATATAAGGGTGCAGCCGCTTAGCTTAGCTTAGCGTAAAGACTGGAAACAGGGGAAAACAGGTAGCCTGGCTTTGCCCAGAAATAGTCTGCCTACCAGCACCTCTAAACTTCACTCATACAAAAACCAAAGTGTAAAAAATGACGTTGAGGTTTTACGGGAGGTTATGTGCCTCAGGACAGAGCCAGGCTTGGTGTTTCCACCTGATTCCAGTCTTTATGCTAGGCTAAGCTAGCCAGCTGCAGGCTGTAGCTGGATATTTACCTTACAGACATGAGAGTGGTGTCGATCTTCTCATACAACTCTCAGGAAGAAAGCAAATGAGATTATTTCCCAAAATGTTAAACATTTCCTTTTAAATTGATATTTAAGTCATATTGATGGCTGTTCACAACAAATCATGCATGTTGTGATATGATTATGTTGACATGATGCTACTTTTAATCAATATTAGCCTCTGTTTTTTTCTGCATTTCCCTATTTTGTCTACATTCACGGCATACGACTGAATGGGTAAAAGTGTTGATTCTCTTAAATTCCAGAGAAAATGAAGGACCAGCCTTATGTGACTAAATGTGCCTTGATATCTTGAATTAGTTCTTCTCTTCCCCTCCGAGCTTTGATATCTGGTCTTGTTATTGAAAACAGGCACTCTCACTAACTAAGGAAGAGATCGGACCAAACACACACACATGCACACACTCTCAGAGGACGTACAGTTAGTCTGTACAACTTCACATGTTAAAACACTCCGCACAACACAAAATGATAACTGTAAAAAACAAATATATATATATATATATATATACACTCCAGTAACTTCTCAAAGATATTTATCCATATTGCACATATGCGCATATATGCATTTGAGACTAATTACAAAAAAGTTGTACAAACTGTATGATGTGTAAGGTGAAAACCAAAATGCGATGAACTTTTTGTCTTTCGTAAATTATGACCAGCATCCTTTGCCTGAGCTGCTAACAGTTTCTTTCATTGGGCTATATTAAAGTATATTTTTCAAAGAGGACATATTGTACGCTGGTATTGATAACCAGCTGTCATGTCCTCACCTGGTGATTTGTACTTTTCCTATGGCTCACCATAGCAGTTTGAGAGTGTGAATCTTGTACAACAATCTATTGTTTCCCTGAAATAGATCGATATATATTTGTAATTTTCTCTATTTTACCTTGAGTATGTAGTTCTATGACCAATGCTGCCATTTGGCTTTGTTTTTGTTTTGTTTTCCTGAAGACCTACAGAATGATGGGCAAGTACTAGTATGTACTAGTGGATCTCTACCCTTGTAATAATGAAACATTAACATGTTGAGTTAAGAAATGATTTGGAATGTTGTGTAACCTCTTTGGTAAAATAAAAGTTTCTTTTCTCTAAGTGTCTCCAGAGGGTTTTTTGTTGAGGGTAGTTGCAGCTTGTATGAAAAGGCACCAAAGCGAAGTGAAGCCTTGTAGTAAATTTGTCTAACAGAGGGCTACAGCAAAAGAAGATACAGACAATATCACTGAGGGGGCAAGAAAAACTTCTGACATGCCCGATGAGAATTTACAATTATATTTCAAGTAAACCTGTTCTGCATTCATCTTGTTCCTTTCCAGACAGCAGTGGTTTATATGCTGTTGACATATGGATTCAATCTGACTTATGTTTACTCAAGTCCAGGTGCTTTTAGATTCCCCTTCAGGTTTTTATAATCACAAACTCACCACACCCACAGGTATAGCCTACATTTGACAGGATCTGTTAAGGATTAATCGCGATGTTAGGATGTTGATCGCGTCCTCAGTGATGAGTTTTATCTCCACAGCTCTTCAGAACACCACGCTAAGCAAATAGCGATTTGCTTTAATCAGCAGCAGTTTAATGTTTTTCAGTGGAAACGAATGGAAAACTGCAGCTCTAAGATGTCAAGTCAAATGTGTGTAGCTCAGTTCGTCACTGCCGTATCGAAATTATACTGCTACTATTATTATACTGTTAATACTGAAGTTGAACATTTCTTACAAAAAAGGAACCACCTCTTTATTACTAAATGCATTTCATTCAGTAACAATTTAAAAACTATACTAAAACGATTTGCACCTTTTACACAACTATATTTTTTAATTATTTTGTAGCTCAGTCATTTGTGCAAAATCTGGAGGGAAGAACAAACATTTCAAAGCAGCGAGGAACTGTAATATAACTGGAGGAAAACACATCTCGTCCAGTTGAAGTTTGTCTTTGATTTTTCAAACACTGCAGACGTAATTGTGCAAATGAGTGAATGAAAAAAAAAGGTCTGTTGTACTTTTTAATCTGGTTTGTATTTTAGTCTAGTTCGTTATGTTTAATACTGTTTAATGCACTGATTTACTGTAAGTCTACTTTACAAAAGATCTTAATCTGTGTGATTTGAATCTTGATTGTGTTATTTGGATCAGAATAATGCTAAATGATAATTTATTGAACTACAGAGTCAGCTGGTCCTGTCGAATGCCAAATCACCAAAAAAGAAGACTAGGAAATTCAATATTAACTGTCATCTTGATTACAAGATTTAGAAGACTGGGCAGACATGCGAACAGTCATAAAGTAGCAGATAGCAGCAATGTAGTAATGCCACAGTGTAAAAATATGGAACTATAAGTAAAAGTGCTGCATTCAGATTTTTCTTAAAGTAAGTATTAGTAGTAAAATGTACTCAAGTATCCAAATTCAAAGTAGATTCTGCTGTTTTAGCTCCAGTTTTGGGGATTTTCATGAAGTTAAAACTGTTGAGGGAAGAACAGTAGAAGGAGGATAAACATAATAATGGAAAAAAAGAAGAAAAAGAAGTAAGTAGGAAGGGAGGAAAATAATAGAAAGAATGGCTATGGGAAGATAAATGTGGTGGTAAAAGTACAATACTTCTCTCAGAAATGTAATATAAGAGTAAAAGTTGAAATTTCCTTAAAATGGAAGTAAAATATTGCAGTAGTATCTCAAAACCAGTGGTGGAAGAAATACTCAGACGCTTTACTTAAGTAGACGAGTAATTCCACAATGCAAAGTCCTGCATGTCAAAATTTTACTCAAGCAAAAGTATTATCATAAGACCGTACTTTAAGTGTCAAAAGTATGCATTATGCAAAATGGCCTCATTCACAGTGTTATACTATTATATATATTACATTATTGGATTAATATTACAGATAAATTACCATGCAAGCTGCATTTTATTGTTGTAGTTGGTCAAAGTGGAGCTAATTTCAACCACTGTCAGATAAATGTAGTGGAATAGAAAGTAATGTAGTGTAAAGTTGTATAAAATAGAAATACTCAAGCAAAGTACAAGTACCACAAATTTGTACTAAATTAAAGTACCTGATTAAATGTACCTAGTTACATTCACCCACCTGAGCCTACAGGACTGCTGCAGCCTTGTGATTGCACCAGTGGTCACAAGCTGCGTGTGGCGCGCGCGCGCCGGGGAACACGTGAACGCGCCTGTTCCACCTGGCCCAATCACGTACGAGGAAGCTCACAACACCGCCGTCTGCTGCTGCTGCTGCTGCAGCTGGTGTGTGTCTCTGCACTGTTTGTGCAGCAGCTCGGCCGGGACACCAGCAGCTCACCTGACAACCTGAAACACAACGCAGATTTTCTCCTCTGAAAAGTATCTAGCACTAACTCCAACGGCGTCGGAGCGCGGTAGGCTACGTGACCCGACGAGCCCTCTCATCCCTCCGGTAAGTCAAGCAGGACGGTACCGCCGCATCGTGCTGTGTGTGTGTGTGGATGTGATATAACGACCTGCTGTAACTCTGCTGTGAAAAGTCATTGGGCCGTGAGAGTGGAGTCTACATGTCCATGTTAGCAAAGCAAGGAGCATTTAACCTTCCTACTGCTGTTTTCTCTTTGAGCCATTAATGTGACAACAGAAGGTGTCCTGCAGTGCAGTTTAGGTCCAAAATTACATCATTATGAAGATTTAGTGTAGTTTGAGGCCTGAATCTGTTGCTCTACTCTATGCTGGCAATGTAAACACAAAGGAAACATTAGCTTATTATATAGTATTAGCTTAGTATTTTAAAGATTTGATTCAAGAACTTGATTATTTTCATTTAGTATTGCTACTAAAGAGCTCAAAATGTAACTTGTAACACAACAAATGAAGAATTTTGTATCCAAAGGTGTAAAATAGATATTAACTTAAGTGTTTTTCTGAAAAATATATTTTCTTTCTCATTCAAGCTACCACATTGTAATTGTAATGTAAAAAGCGTAGTAGACGTACAGTGCCTATAAAAAGAATTAACTCCTCTTGGAAGTTTTCATGTTTTGCTGTTTTACGACATTGACTCAAACATTTAATGTGGCTTTTTTGCCAGTTATCAACAGAAAAAGACCCTTTAATGTCAACACAGGGATAGTTTTTATTGACACTGTTGTTATAGTAGTTATTTCATTTTGGAGTAAAACTCTGTTTCATGCACGTAGCCGAATCTAGTTGTCACTTTCAATTAAGAGTCTCTTTCTGCAAATGACTGAAGCCTATAAGTTTTGCTTAATTGGTAGTTTACTTGCATGGTCCATAAATATTGTATTTGGGCTGGATATAGTTTGAAAGTTTTTGATAGTATTGCTGTTACTATATGTTTTGGTGTTCGATAACAATCTAATACTTTTCCCGATACTTAATATAAACATGTTTTCTGACAAAATCCTTGTTTTATTTAACAAAAGTAGCCAGAGTTCTCAAATTTAAAATGTCTATTCACAGCCAACCATGCAAGAACTTTGCCTAAATAAAATTTTAATTGGCGAAGCTTTAATTTCATTCAGGAACTATCTGATCAAATAACAAGTAAACAAAACTACAGATCTGAGCAGATATTTAATGCCAATTTTCAGGAGTTTACAGTTTTTAGTCTACGGATGGATTTTGGTTACTGCCACAAACGGTTAAAATACAGCCCTTTATCTCTGCTGGACATTTTTATTTTATGTTAAAGTGATTACTGGAGTAAGAGGCAGTGTTTTGGTGGTTGTTGTGGATTCAGCTTGCCCCATCCCCAACCCTTTTAGTTCAACATGCATGGCTTTATAACTCTGCCCCTGTTGGTTTTGTTCTGCACCCCGGCTTCCTTGGCTTTTGTACACTATTACACATGCTGAGATGAATTAGAGGGCAATCCATTCAAGTGTGGGGAACAATACCCCCGTGGAAAAAAAAGATTCTCCCCGGGTCAGGTCATGGGGGAGGGCGGTGTCACCCCCGGTTGCTGTGGAAGCCGAGAGTAACATGGAAAACTCAATTCTCTGACGTCATCCCGAGGAGGAAGATGTTGGGGGGCTTGATTTATTTCTGTGGGAGCAAGGAGGGGCTGAATAGTTGTTGCCAGCTTGGGTCAACTCGAGGCGTCTTTATTGCCTGGAAATCTGTCTTTGTCTTATAAATTCAATTTTAGTCTGCAATGAAAAATGGTTAAAAAATAAAAATCATTACAAAAGAGAGAGGAAGAAAATTAAAGCGTCCGTAGTTGCATGCCTTTCTCTTATGTCACTCCCCAAACTCCCACCCCTGTTACCACCCGAATCTCTCAGCTATAAAGTGGCTAACAAAGAAAAAACAGCCCAGAATAACACTTAAGAAACTTGCCCACATTTTCAAGGATTCAGCGCTAAAATAAAAACACTAATATTCCTTCCTCAGATGTTATCTCGATAAATAGTGTTTTGGGGATTTATGAACATTGCTCAGTGGCTCCTGTGTTGTGTTTTGCGAGAGTCTGTAATGTGATCCATGTACATGGCTGCCTGTAAGTAGTGTTTCGCAGGTATTAAAGTGTATTCTAATGAAGCCTGCTGTGTGTCTGGGCCCTTGGGCAAACACTTTTCCCTCCGCCATGTAAACATGTTTGCATTCCCTCCATGTTTCCCCGCTGTTGTCTCTATGGTGACCTGAGCTCCTGCTTTATTTGTCAGCTTTGTATGTCATAATAACCTGCGCCGTACTCAGGATCTGTTGGTTTAAACCAGGTGTTAAGCCGAGTTTTTACTAAATCATACAGTACGTGTGTTATTGTGCTCAAAATGCGGTGATTAATCTGTAAGCTTCCGTGGCAGACGTTGGTTTAATGCTGCACAAGACTGTGAAAGCCAAGAGGTACAGCGAGATTTGCCTACAGCTTATCTTGGCACCAGGCTCAGATTGCTGAAGCAACAATTGGAGAGCAGAGCCAGAGGTGATACAGACGCAGTGGTCTGCTGCAGGCCCGACACTGATCACCTGTTAACAAAAGAACAAACAGAAGAAGATTCAAAGCTGTGTTTTTGATCCGTAGCACTGCAGATGGTGTACTCTGTCTCATCTCATCCCTCCTTCTTGTCATTACCTCGCCTGAGGGGGTTTTGTTTCACCTGGTTTACTTTTTCTCTGGGTGTGTAACGCCCTTATTTTTTATTAGGAGATTCAGTGTTTGTTTTGTGATCTGAAGTGTAATATACTTCTGGATGAAATGCTCTCTGGAGTACGTTTGAAGCTGCTGCGTCATTGTGTGGGATAGTATCGTTCCTATTGAATAGAAGCGGGTCATTTATATATACTGTGTGTGTATGTATACATATATGAGAGAGAGGTTCAGCAAACACAGAGCAACATCTTTGTGTCCACCTGATGTGTATAAGTCCAATCTTGACTCCTTTTAGCTCTGTTTTGGTCTCCACCAAACTCCTGAAACTTTAGCAGCTAAAATGCTTCACTGTTATCACCAGCTTGTTGCTCATTTTGTCTGTCGTTTGGTGCTGGGTATGCAGCTTACAGTCGGTTTGTCAGAACAGCTTTAAAGATATACACTCTGTTTCCAGTTTATTAGGTTCACATGGCTAAATCAAATGCAGTCTAATACAACAGTCCTGCAATAAATCCTTCCTTCATGAAGGTTATAATGTTATAAAGTCTTTGTTTAAACTGTTGTAGAGAGGTGATGATCCAAGTTTATGATCATTGGTGGCACTGTTCATTTGTACTGCCAGGGGTTTAATATTGAGCCTCCCATCATTAATATAAATGATCAGAAACACCTCTCAGTATTTGGCAACTGAGTTTAGATTCCATGGAATCCCAAAATGACTGACAATTGACAAATTTATGCTGTCTCATGTTATATATCATCATGCCCAACCCTAATTTCTTTTTAGGGCTGCAACTAATGATGATTTGATTATCAGTTAACTTGCATATAATTTCTTTTGATTAATGGGTTGATTGTTTAGTCTATCAAAGAACTTAAAAAATCTCTGCATATCTGAACGTGTGACAGGTCCATTGTAGGGCAGTGCAACTTTAAAAAAAAGTGAAAAAACTCCAGTCCACTGTCTCGCTTACTGCTGGTACATTTATTTACGACATTTCAGTCTGATGAAGGTTGTTAAGTTTACCAGCAGTAAGCGAGACAGTCTTTTCTTTTGCTTTTTATTCAACTGGTTTAGTCTATAAAATGTAAGAAAATAGTCAAAAGTGCCCTTCACAATGTGCCAGAGTTCAAGAGGACGTCTTCAAATTACTTATTTTGTTCGACAAACAGCCCAAAACACAAAGATATTCAGTTTATCACGATGTAAAACAGAGAAAAGCAGCAAAGATTCTCAGACTTGAGAAGCTGGAACCAGCAAATATTTGCCATTTTGCCTAATAAATGGCAATATCTATTAATCAATTATATCAAATTTGTTGTCAGTTATCTGTCAATCAACTAATCAGTTAATCCGCTAAGTTTGAGGTTCATGTGTCATTATAGTGAAGATTTATTTTTGTATTGTGTGGGATAGTATCAGTCCTGTTTCATATGGTTCTAAATGATCAGCTGCAAACCAACAAAACTTTAATGAGTGAGACCTTTTCTGCTTGGTCAGTTGATCACAGATTCCCTGTTTGTTTGAATCAGATTTAGAAAGGTTTTACTGTTGGTTATATGATTAGATGAATTCCCTCCTCAGTTGCAGGTTAGCTGACAGGCGTGACATGACCTGCCTTATAGGTGAGATAGTCATTCATATTAGTCTTAGCTGAACCCATCTGAAGCCTGTTCAAACAGTCATTGACCGGGCAGGCTCGCGTGCTCTGCAAACTGGCAGCTTTAATCTTTCAAATCTGAAAACCTCATTTCAGACACAGGCTGTTATTACCAGATTTATGCTAAGCTTTGGGGATATGTTGTGTTGGGGGCTCCTCTATCTGCACACAGTCTTTACGAAATCCTTCGTTCCCTGACTCTGCAGGTGTTTGAGGCACAGTGAAGGGACTGCAGTTACAAGACACTTTTATGAATATGCATCTGCTTTAGATTGTTCTCCAGGCAGTTCTTCAGCAAGGAAGAACATTATATGCTGAAACACTCTGACGCTTTGATTTAGAGCTGATGAAGCTATAATATGATTTGTGACAGTGTTGGAAATCCTTGTGCTTTGGCAATCTCGAACTTTTAATTCAGATTTAATATGTCCCATATCATTAATAATTTCCTCATACAGAAAGTAATGATGCACTTGTACAGGCTTCTTATAAGAAATGCCTAGTTGGACATAATTTCTGCCTCAGCAGTCTGCAGGTTATCGCACAGCTTCTCTGTGCAACAAAAATAATGAAAAAAAACACAAAAAAACCCCACATATATATATATATATATANAGTTGGACATAATTTCTGCCTCAGCAGTCTGCAGGTTATCGCACAGCTTCTCTGTGCAACAAAAATAATGAAAAAAAACACAAAAAAACCCCATATATATATATATATATATTAGACAGATCAAGTGGGTATCTTCCAAAGTTACAGTCTTTATGTTTCCCTCTTATGCTGCAGTGGAGGGATAGAAACAAAAAGAGAGAATTTTGTACTCAAAAGACTGTAACTTTGGAGGATATCAGCTTGATTTGTCTAACGTGGATAGCTGAAACCTCATATTAACTTCAGATAAACTTTTAAAAATTGTGAACCTATCCTTAAAAGAATAAAATGATGATGCTTCTCCATGATTCTCTGCTGTAGCACCATCATTCCACCTCCAACATTGGGTGTTAAATATATATTCTCATGCCAGTTTTAGCACACATCATACATATTATTGGTAATATACTTTTTTGAAATGGATAGCACCATCATTTCTAGGACAAGAAGCTTAGTCAGATGACACAGTTGCATGTGACTCATTAATCAGGACTCAAAGTGTAGCAGCAGAACACAATGCCATAATTATTTGACGCGATCAGTAATCAGAACTTTAAGTGCTCTAAATAACCTACTAAGTGTTTTGTACATTCGGACTGTACGACATAACCCAGAAACCCACATTGCTGTCATAAGAACTCATATCTCAAGTCCAGTCACACTGATGGCACAAGCTAACCACAGACACTTTGCTGTAAATTAGCCCTTTATATAGAGAGCGAAGTTGTTGTTACAGTTTCTACCAACTTGACCTGAAAATATTCATTGTTATCAAATTATCATTAACAATAAAAAAACACCTACTGAGTAACTTATTTTAATCACTTCATGGAGTAAATTTTCGACACATGAATCCCCACTCAATTACAGAAAAAACTAGATCATTGGGGTTGGGAGGTTAATAATCGAGCTGCTTATAAAACTTTATGAATTAAAAAGACATTACTGTCACCTCCAGCTGACAGCTTTCCTCTCACACTGAATGGGCTGTTGATGCGAGAGAGATGGAAGGGAGATTGCGGTGTATTTATAGTAACGCTTGTGAATTGTGGGCCAATTTTGCATCTAGGCAGAGGAACATCAGGGACAGTTTTTACGTGGATGTAATTGCCATTCTGAAGATCGAGCAGGACTTCAGTGGTTTTTTTAATCCATTTAAGAGAACAGTGCACTGCAGACTTTAAAAAGATGCTGTTTGCAGGAGACTTCTCACTTTTTAAGTAACATTTTTCCTATTTTGTTTCACAATTAGATGTGGAGTCTGTCTTGCTTGTCACCCGGAGGTTAATATTTTCATTTTACAAAGAGCATCCTCACCTCACTTGTAGCAGATAAACATGTGATGGAAAGATCCATGTTCGTCAGTATTGCAGGTTTAGTTTCACATGGCATGAGGTGGCATGGACTGTACCTTGGCCTCATTAGGAATTCATTCCTCACTCTAGACAAATAACACGATGTAATAATCTTCTTAAAACCGATTTTGCAGATTTGAGAGTGAAGGAACTGTTGAGTTTTGTTCGAGCCACGTTAATCCTCCATGCAAAGCCTACTGTATCACACATGGCTGTTTGTTTTGGAGGTTGTTGGCCTGTACATGCAGCAAGTTGGTCAGCCTGAATTCTAGATGTAACCTAGTTCATTTTCAAGTTCCCTCTTTGGTCCTAAATCATGGCTTCTGGCTTTTATCATGGATTAAATTAGGGATGGTTGAGGGAAAAAAAAGCCTGGGAGGAGCAGTCCCATGAAGTCTGACAACCTTTGAACAAAAGTTAAAAGATAAGCAGACAGGTTGGAGTGAGTAGAGGAAATAAAGGAGACTTCTGTGATGAGGATTATCTGATTCGACAGCTTGTGGCCAGAGAACTGACATGTTCATTGATGTGTTCGCTCATCTGGAGTCCAAATCTTGATCGCTCATATGTGGATCTTAAATGAATTAGTTATTTTTTTTAATTGGTCAATCCATCCATCCATCCATCCTTCCATTTCAGTTGCTCATCTAGGTCCAGGTCATGTTTAATGATTAATTAATGATATTATTAGGAATTATACTGATAGGAAGTACTGACAAGTGTGATATAAACATCAATAAATTCAACACTTAAATAATTCTAGGCCTTACCACTCCTGCTGCTTTTCATTGATATCTTTCATACTTTGGCCGCAATGAGCATGAAACGGGTATTAAATTCTATTCTATGTGGTAAAGGTCCTAAAATGTATTTAATTTAACTTGGTGAACTCTGCAGGAACCCTGTCAAAGTATAAAACCTGTCAGTTTTCTAGAGATAATATCCCTACGTTATATTTCTTTTGCCCTTCAAGAACATGTTGCTGCTCCCTTATAAATATTTCACTAAGCCATAAATCTTCACAGGTGACTTGCCTCTGGGTCCGCACCATTGAGTGGCTGTCCACTCAGGACATCAGCAGTTGGGTTGGAAGAGGGGTTACTTTATTCATGGGGACATGAATAATTCACTCTGTCAGGTTCTGCCAGGGTTCACTCAGAAAATACAGACAACAGTGCCAAGCGCTCAATCTTTGAAAATATTTGATAAATCCAGGATTACCTGAATAATAGGCTCCTTGTTCTCAATGTTTCCCAATTAGACTACTTTTTCTGCTGTGTTTTGTTCGGGCATTGTGGTGCTTTACACAACCTGTGGCATGAGGTGATAAATGGCCTGCAGTTCATCAGATATTTGATATTTAGTTTGTAACCTAAGCACGTTTTGTCTGGTTAACACAAACTGTGAGAAGAGCAATTTATATAAAGGTGTTTAAAGAGATGTTTACATAGAAATCACTTTATCTAAGGTACATTTTGTTTGAGGATGAGGCTGGAGGCTTAATGTGATTTATGTAACAGACCAGATTTATATGGCTTGAATGCATTTGTGATCCTGCTGCAGTCTGTCACTTTCTGCTACTATCTGAATGATGAACTGCAGGCCCTCTGCTGTTGCCAAGAACCGCTGTACTGTAAACGTTTGTCTCTGTTTGCTACACGCACCTAAAAGGTGTCATTTCATATTCTCTGTGTGTGTGAAAAGAGAATTTTTGGCAATGCGGTCCTTTTGTCTTCAGTATCTGGGCAGTAGTAGCCAGGGCAGTGTGTGTGTGTGTGTGTGTGTGTTGTTGCTGAGAATATGCTCAGCTCTCAGTCTATTGTGTGTCCTCTCCATTGTCAACAAGACATGAAAATCAGAGAGATAAGCCAGCGCAGTAAAAAGAGTTCCCAAGTGAACATGAAGTCCTTTTCTTTCAGGGAGTCCTAGAAAACATACTGAGCTGCTGCATGATGCAGAAACACACAATCCAAGTGGTAAAACACAGACAGTTTTATTTATAATTCTTGTGCAGTTATACTTTAATCAATTCAATCAATTTATCTGTGTAAAACCCTTTAAATAGCAGCCATGCAGAGCTCCCCCTTGGGAGCCATAAACAGGGCCTGTAAATTTCTCCACTGTGAGACTATTAAAGGACTTCTGATTCTGATTGACATTCGTGGTGTGGGCTGGTGGAGGGGTGAAGCAGTATGGACTCCAATGACAGGAGAGAGACAAAAAGGAAGTTTAAATATCTCTAAGCTAGGATTATCATTGGTTGACAGGAAAGCCCACAAACAAATCCCAAGAGGTGAAGGCCCAGTTTGATGACAAAATTAGATTTAACGATTGTTTCTTGGTTGAACTTGTGCTAAAAGCTTCATTAGTTCGTCGATCAACAGAAGATTAATCAACAGCAAATCTGAAAATTGTTCAACTCATTTATCAAGCAACACGACTAAGAGTCTACAAACCCCTCTATCCATATTTCCTTGATTTGGATAAGAAACAATTTGATCCCTTTTCCAGGACAGACAAACAGGAAATAGATGTCGTACATGCAGTTCTGTGCCTGGAAAGAGGGCAGACTACACATACATACAAGAGGCATTTTTCTTATTTTATATAATTGTAAATTGAATATTTTTGGGGTTTGGACTGTTGGTCGGACAAAACAATCTGAATGTCACATTGGGCTTAGATGTGATGGGCATTCTTCACTATTTCTTGACATTGTGTGGACTTAACAATTAATTAAATGATAAGACAAGAAAAATGATCATTAGATTAATTGGAGTGATCGTTAGTTGTAGCCCTAGACTGTAGAGCTTGTGTTGCAGTCACGGTGAGTAAAAAAAAATGTCTGTGCCACTAAAATCCTGTCACTGGCTGCCCGCCTCACCACCATTTAGACAAGTAGAGATCAAGGTGGTCAGAGGAATCAAAAACAAACAGGTCTGACAGTGACATCCCACTGAGCCCTACGCAAAACTTCTCTCTGCTAACGAGCGTTCCTATGGTAATGATGATGAAGTAGGACTGGCCAAATTCCTTGTGAACGTACCTCTTTGCCCCTACAGTGTGAGTGAAAGACCTCGGCTCTGCAGGGTGTTCACTGACCCTCAGGAAATTGAACTGGGAGTTAGCAACAGGGGATTATTGTAGCAGGCAGTGGCGCCTTGACCTTAAGCATTACACATTTGTGAGTGAGAGAGGATTTTTTTTTTTTTTTGGATTTGGTGGCCTCCTGGAGGCTTGATGACAGTTACCTCTGGTTGAAATCCTTTTCAGTTTTGCAGATGGGTTTCATAGAACAAGAACAAAAGTCCTGCATGCAGCCAGAGGTCTCTGTGCATCACTTTGGTTCTATTATGAAACTAAAGATGGGTGACAAATGGAAGTAAAAACCAACATAAAGTGTCTTGGTAAAGTGTTGGGCCACCACATGCCACCAAAACAGCTCCAGTGCTCCTTGGCATAGGCTCTCCAAGTCTCTAGACCTCTAGTGGAGGGGTAAACACAATTCTTCCAAAAGATTTTCCTTCATTTGGTGCTTTTGGACACGTCGGTCCAAAATCTCACATAGGTGTTCGATTGGGTTGAGATCTAGTGACTGTAAAAGCCATATCATGTAATTCACATCATTCTCATACTCATCAAACCATTGAGTGACCCCTCGTGCCCTGTATTGAAGCATTATTCAGGTTTTACCTGTCGATATGTTTCCCAAAATGCATAAAGGAAGCTTCTGGACTTCTCTTCTCTCTGTGGTTAATTCGGCGACATCATGTAGAACAGTGGTTCCCAACCATTTTCACTTGTGACCCCTTAAGATGAAGTAATACCTACTTGCGACGTTGCATACAGTTTGTGTAAGGGTTGTGACCAGTTCATTCAGAGTGGGAAAGAAAAAAAGTGTGAAGCAGACGTATGTTTCTCTTCTCTCTTATCCTTTTAATCATGGCACAACCCCTCAGATAAAAGGTCTTTCGCAGTTTTGGGCCTGATCCAGAATAGGCCTACCCAAAATTAACGCGCAGTAACTAATTTTCTTAAAATTTCTTTTTAGACCAAACGATTAATTGATTACTCAAGAAAATATCCAGTAGATAAATCAATAATGAAAATAATTGTTAGTTACTGTCCTGACACACAGACCCGAGACCCACTGCAATAGAAAGGGGCCCTACTCAGATCCCAGACCCAATTAGTCTGAATACAATTTTGACCTGGCCCGACTTGAGTCCTGGGTGGGGTCTCACTTACTAGGACCCGTCAGAACCTCTACCTCAGATTTGTCTTGCAACCCCTTGGGAGAGGTCCGAACCTTACTGCTGTAGAAGACCATTTATATATTCATGTTAACTTTGAGCTCTGTGCTCTGGGCTGTGTTTCCTATCAAAGACTAATGACAGGGGGTGGGGTATTTCCTGTCACTAATGAAGACTGATAGGAGCAGGAATGCCTCGGGGTCAGCAACAGGTGGACCTTTAGATGAAGCCCCACAATCTTTCTGTGTTCATTCATGGCAGCAGGTGGAATCTGGAAACTGTCTAACACAAGAGTTCTTTCTCTCCCTCAGGGCTTTGCTGTATAGTGTTACCTCTATAGGTGTGCTTCCTCCTCTGTAAATCATGTTAGGCAGAGGATTAGTTACAGCCTTGTTGGCTGGTTGTTGTCCCCTCATGCAGTTTGAAATATCACTAAATTAATGTGAAATGCCACAAATCAATCACTGTCACAGAGCTGATTTCTTTAGAGAGGCAGGATTAATGTACCTGAAGCCTGAGCACATTAACACAATGCTCAAATCTGTCTGTCTCAAGTCTGTTTTACTACAGTGCAGACAGGAAAGGTGCAGGCTGTCTCCAAGTTGGTGTTCAGTTTAAGGAATTATTTGACATTTTAGGAAATGCACTCATTCGGTTTGTTGCAGAAAGTTAGATGAGAAGATTGATAGGTAAAAAAATAAAATAAAAAACGCCTACCAGCACATCTTAAACTCACTGACATGTTATATTTCCTTTGGTTAATTAGTACAAACACCAAAAATCACTATTTGTTATGTAAATGGAGATATGTGCCTGACAATTTCTTGGCTAGTCTCTTTGCGGAGTCTCAAGATTTTGTTTTATTGTATGGATTAAACAAACGAGATATAACGTGTTAATAAGTGAACTTTAGAGGTGCTGGTGGGCATATTTATTTTACCTTTGAACAGAGCCAGGCTAGCTGTTTTGCCCTGTTTTCAGTATATGCTAACCTAAGCTAACAGGCTCCTAGCTGTAGCTTAATTTTAGCATACAGACATGAGAAGTGGTATCGATCTTCTCATCTAATTCTCCTCAAAAACGTGAATTAGTGTATTTCTAAAAATGTCTGACTATTTCTTTAAAGCAGCTGAGATGACAGTAACCAGAATAAAGAGATAAAACTAACAAGTGAAGCGGCAGACAGTTTAACTCTTTATGTTCCTTGGTTTTCTTCACAGCATCTGTTGAGAGTAGCCACGTTTTTTAGTACCACAAACGGAGATGACTCAGTGTGAGGTCAGATGTTCTCACTTATGAATTAGACATGAGTGACGGTGTGGTCCAGCTCTGAGGACAGGACAGCTGAGCGTGCAGACTGGTGTTGGCAACATGAGGCCATTTGTGACGTCTGCTTTATTAATTAGTAATAATCTCTGGGTATCAGGTGGACAAGGCTAATGGGAGATTACCACTAAGATGTTACGAAGTTGTATAAGAGGCAGAGAGTTGATTCTAGAAATCACCAGAAACTTTATACAGCGTTTGATACCGAGTATTTATCCCAAATATAGAAAATGCCCTGACTGATCTTGAAGCCGATTCTTTGCCCTGAAATCAATTTATTTCTGTTATGGTGCTGGGAGCAACGTAGTATCACCCCCATCATCACCATGCCTCTGATTTATCTCCTGTTTTCTTCACCACTCATGTCATTGTTTAGGCCAAGAGCAGTATCAGATCACTGTAGCCATGTCAACATGTGTTGTCCTGAAACAGAACCAGTTTCCCTCCAACTGAGAGCTGCAGTGCAACCGTTGATGTGACAAAGAGAGGGGAGGGGTGGGTGACTCATGTACTTCCTTTCCTTCTGGTCTGTGAGGTTGAAGACTAGTTGGGTTTTCCCGTACTCATTTACCACACCATCAATAACCACTTACATGTTAAATAAATTATCCTCTGGTGTTATTGAAAGAATGTTGTTTCAAACTAAAATAGTCTAAAATTTGAGTCATTGGACAATCTTTTCAACTTCTAGAGGTTCAATCTTCTAAAAGTGTTCAAGAATTAGACTACTAAAACCACCAAGTACCTCTGGCTCTAAACATCTGTGTTTCTCAACAGGAATGCAATAGAGCTACACTGATAACTCGACAGGGCCGATATATCAGGTTGTTTATGTTATGTGTTTAAAAAATAATATCAGCTGATATATCAGTAAACATTTTTTTAAAACTCTCAAATATCGTAGAGCCACAATGACTAATTGATTAGTCAATTGAATGAAAATTCATCCGCAACTATTTTGATAATCAAATAATCATTTAAAGAGTAAAAATGGCAAAACTTTATGGTTCCAGATTCTCAAATGTGAGAATTTGCTGCCTTTATTGGTCTTACAATAAAGTAAATTGAATATTTGAATATTTGTTATAGACCAAATTATTAATCAGTTAATTGAGAAAATAATTCAGATTAACTGATATTTAAAATAATTGTTAGTTGAAGCCCTAAAATATTTATATCAGTAATGGCCTCAGAAGTCCAGGATCCGTCAGGCTCTTGTATGCAATGGAAGCAAATTCCCACTGTGTTGCCCAGTAGCCAGTAACTTTACATTGATAGCTGTGGGTGCTCTTGTACCATTCAGGGTGCTTTTATATGTTGAAGTATAATTTAACCAGAAAGCAAAACTTGATTTCATGTTATGGTGTAAGGTGTATTTGCACTGGTATTTTCTTTTATGTGTAATTTAATATCTTTTTAGTTAGATTTGTGGTGCCAATTTAAGGTTCGTTTTAGTTTTTATGTCATTTAATTATGATTTTAGGGCTGTAAATTAACTTTTATTTTCATTATCGATTAATCTGCCCAGTATTTTCTCGATTAATCAAGTGGTCTATAAAATTTCAGAAAAAAGTGAAAAATGCCCAACACATTTTCTAAAGCTTCAGATGATGTCATCAAAATGTCTTATTTTTGTCCAACCAATCCTCCAAAATCCAGTTAATCAATTTACTATCACACAAGACTAAGAAAAGCAGCACATGAGAAGCTGGAACTACAGAAAGGTTTGGCATTTTTGCTTGAAATATAACTTAGTAATCAAAATAGTAATGGCAATTTTTCTGTCAATCGATTTATGGATTAATCGACTAATCGTTGCAGCTTTATACGATCTAGTGTTATTACTGGTTGTAGATTATCACTTCTGTTATCTCCACCTGTCCCCCCTCACAGTGAGCTGTCGGCTGAGGTTTGCAGGTGTTATATTGCAAATAAAGAGTCTTCCTTTAAAAATACTGTATTTGAGTGAATTGGAAGTCCTCTCAGGCAAAAAGCAGTTTACAGATTAAGATTTGTTATCCAGCAAAATAACAGATGAGCATGTGCAGTCGTGGATATGTCTGTTTGTGGTCCTGGTAGCATGACACAAATGTCTTCTTCTTGTTGCATTCTTCTCCAGAGTGGCCTTGCAAAGCAATCTGACAAAAATTTGCCTGATCTTTTTTTCTGGTGCACTGTGTTGTTCTGTTAATGGTGTTGCTACGGGACAGGATCTTCCCTATGGCAACAGATGATGTTGATCTGAATACATGAGAGACCGCTGGTTGTTCTCTATAAAGCCACAGTCGGTACTGGATGCTGATTGGCCACTAGTATGTGTTCCTCTGAGGAAATTGAGGAAATCTGTCTAATTGTATTTTAGTAATTGTTGCTTTTCACTTGACTGGAGTTCATCTTATAAAGTCTCTGCAAGGAATTACATGAATGGAATTAATTAAATTAACATTGAAGAGCCAACAGCCAGAAATAACTGAACAGATCATTATTTTATTGAGAATTTAGGAGTTTAGAAGAATATATCTGAAAAATTCACTTTTCACCTTGAGGCCAAAGGAGTCTGATGCAAGAGCAGTGCACCACTGCACTACATAACACATGACATTATTGTTTTAACTGGCAATAACTTATCTTTTTTAGTGGCCAGTTACATGAGAACATGAGAAAGTTTGATACCAAACTGTGTAACAGAAGCTAAGCTGTGGGTGTAATGTCTCTGACCATTATACACCACACAGCCTGACTTCAAAGCCCTTCAAAAATAGAAAAAATAGGATTTGCCATTTCCCTCACTGTGAGCCTCTTTGACTGGTTACCCCTTCTCTTTTGATCTTTCGCACCCCTTAATTTCCCCTGATATCAGATTGTCCATGACAACATGCTTCACTACCTCTGTATAATCCTGTCCTATGTTGTTTTTGTTGCTCTTGTAGCTCCATGGCCATCGCCGCCCCCCGCCGTCTCCCCCTGGGAGGTAGCCTTCAAAGGCTCTGCTTAGCACGATGGATGACCAGCTGAGTGATGGAGATGGACAGAATCAAAGGACATGCTCCCTTCATTGTGACTAGATGAAGGGACACCTACCTTCTGCCAGCAGTGAGGGGACGTACACTGCAGCATTCTGTTCTTCAGAGTGAACTGATGCACCTAAAAGAAAACAAATTCTTTGGAAATCATTTTCAAAAAAAGGAAAATACTGGTCAGATATATTCAGTTTGTGTACCATACTCTCTCAGCATAGAGCTCATATGCTGACTGCTTATCCCTGCGATGCTTGTTATGAGTTGTCCATCCACGACTAATGAGCCAGAGAGCTGCAGCAGCGAGGGAAGCAGCCACACCACTTCCTCCATCACCACCTCTGACCCATCCTCTATGTCTGGACACACTCATGCCACCCTACCTTCCCTCAGTGATGCCCCCGACACCTCTAAGCATGGAGCTCCCCCTCCTCCTCCTCTGCCGCCTCCACCTCCAGGGGCACCCCCGCCCCCTCCACCCCCGGCAACCGCGTCCACCAACCACAATGCGAGGAAGAAGCGCCGCGTCCGCAGCTTCTTCTGGAAGCCGATACCAGAGGAGAAGGTACGCGGGAAGCCCAACATTTGGACGCTGGCGGTGCGGCAGCAGCAGTACCAGATCGATGTTCGCTCTGTGGAGGAGCTGTTCGGGCAGCAGGAGGAGGCAGTGACAGGCATGCGTGGGACGACGCCAGCCACCGGAACCTCAGCTCGTGTCTCACGGTCCCGCTCCTTCAAGGAGAGCAGCAAGGATGAGGTGAGTGGTTGTCATGAGTCTGTTGTAACACCGACACCAACAACGCTAGAAAATTTGTCTCGACAGTTAACAAAGAAGACAAGTGACAGTGGAGTTAAGAGTTCTGAAACAGTGATTATACATCAATCCTCTCCTCAATTAAAGTGGCCCTTTGTCTGGGAAATCATTACATTCCACATAAAGGACTAATCTCATTGAGATCAAGGTCTCTTTTGCAAGAGAGATCTGAGTACACCAAAAGGAAATGGGTACACATAGAAGACACACAACAAACATAGCCAGTCACACAAATGCACATACAAACAGCAACAGAAACAATCACAGACATCTCTAAAAAGGTCAAAAATGTAAAGTTTAAATTGGTCCAATGGGATGTTTTAGGTTTTAAAGTCATTTGTAATTAATAACATTCATATGGTGTAAAGTAGTGGAAGGCAGCCTTCCCAAGTTCAGTATTTACTCGTGCGTTATCAAGATTTAGCCAGTTCTATTCAATTCAGTTTTATTTATATAGCGGCATATCATAACAAAGTTATCTCAGGGCACTTTAGTTTCAGTTCTGAGATCTGATCTGATGAACAGTCGTTTTAAATTTGAGAAGAAATTAGATATACTGAGGCAGCTTTAGTAGGAGACATTCATCTTGTTGCTAGTGAGGACCAGATTACTTTTTTTACAAAAAAAGTTTACAATAGTAAACTGCATCAAGTTGTTTTTAAAGCAGAATGAGCAGCCTGTGTGTACAGGATATCTCCAAAGTCTAACATGACACAAAATCCAAGAACTGAGATCATTGCCTCGATTTACTTTAGACCAATAAGATTATAAGATTCAAAAGAGCCCTTATTTGTGTTGTATGCCGATGTTTTCACAGCTTTTTAATTGTTGAACCAGAGGAAAGTGTCCAGATTTACAGATTTAGGGTTTATATTTTTCCTTTTTATTAAAAAAAAAAAAAGTGAAATTTTCAAAAAAGTTTTGTACATCATTAAGTCTTCATGACAGGTGTTACACAAAAAACTCTTTAAACTGACAAGAAACCAGAAATTGTGCATACTGTCACAGTCAAGATTCAGGCCTGAATCTTACCTGATGAAGGTTACCAACTGAAATGCTCCAAGATTTGTAATTGAAAATATTAGATTATGGTACTATATATTACTATATTCTGTTTTATTCTCTGATGCTGTCATTACAAAGCTCAGTCAGAAAATACACAAGCTTGATAAGTGGAAATATCGAGTCCTGATGCCTACAAACTCTTACATCCACTGCCTTTGTTTTTGCAAACATGTGAATGACGTGCTGGTTACCGCAGGTCCTGAACACACCACTGATGGGATAAGAAAGCCCCAGGTTCATAACCATACAATGCTACAGTACATAACTGCACCTTGCTCCCACTGTATTAAGATATTCCTGCAGGGACAAGTTAGGTAACGGTGCTCAGTTACAGCTTTTCTTTGAGTGTAAAAAATGATTTGTGTTCATAAACGGAACAAAAGCATGCTGGCGTCATTATGGACTCCTGGAAAGTAACATGTGAACTGTAAAGCAATACCTGCGTGAGGCGTAGGAGACCTGCGTCACAGATTAACTGACCTCTGTGTCTCCACAATGAACTGACTGGTCAAACCTCAAAGTGTGAGCAGTTTGCAGGAAACGGTTGTTACTGAACACTCCTTTGGGAGTTTAACATAATGCCACCATTTGTGCACACAGGAGTATACTGTAGCTATAGTTGCTACTCTTTGTGTATATTATATATGAAATATGTTGTCCCAAACCTTACGTTATTTTCATGGCCACAAGGGAATTCTTTTTTTATTTCAAGATGCCTATTTATTATATCAGGCCTGCAAATAGTTTTCACTCTCAATTAATCTGTTATTTATTCATTGTTTAGTCTCTAAAATGTGACGAATGCTCATCACAAGTTCTCAGAGCCCACGGCGATGTCCTCAGGTTACTTGTTTTGTCCAACCAACAGTCCAAAACCCAAAGATATTCAACTTCAAATGATATCAAACAGAGAAAAGCAGCAAAAGCCTTCACAACCTTCTTAAACAATTGATTGTTTATCAATATTGTTGCTGATGAATTTTCCGTCGATCAACTAATCATTTCAGCACTATATTACATACAGTGTATCTATGGATCTGTTAAGTAGATTTCTAAAATATTCTAAATAAAATTCTAAATTTTTAAAACCTGTCTTCCTCATCGTCTTTAATTCAAACCACAGAAGTGTCTAATTGCTATTTAAAAGCTGTAATTAGGTCTTGTGAGGGGGCCTTTTTAAAAATGTACGTACTGTACAGTCACCTGTTAAAGGAAGGCAGGACAAGCCATTGTTAATGAAGGAGGTATGTGTGGCCCGGTGGAATTTCAGTTTCCCATAGAGTGACTATGGGTGGTGATGTAGGTAACTCAACAACAACCAGGAATGGTTAGAAGTAGGGAGGGGTGTGGGCATATGAGTGTTTCACTGTGTGTTTAACCAAAACCACAGCAAAATCATGTGTCACTTGTGGTGTCTTTCATTTGTTTTCAGATCAGCATCCTTGACTCCAAGAGGGGGATGAATGTGGGCATTTTCCTGAAGCAGTTCAAGAAGTAAGTCTTCCACCTGCTTCGCCACCTGAGGGAAGAGCTGCTTCCATAAAGTTCACTTGAGCTCAGTATAGTAGATGGGTAAAATGTCTTAGTAAGCCTCGGGAACAGCTTTGGTGTTCCTTAGCATAGATTCTCCAAGTCTCTGGAGTCTAAAAAGACTTTTTATTCCCTCATTTGGTGTTTTGATAATGGTGGTGGAGAGTGCTTTCTAAAGAGCTTGGTGTCATTTCCAGCATGTCAGTTGATGACCGTAGCACACAGTAGATGTGTCATGCAGACAAAATAAGCAGTTGCTGGGTTGTGCTGATCCAAGGAGCAGATGTGATGAAATTACTTTTGCTGTTATGGAGAGTTGACACGTGTCGATGATGCAGCACACTGCGTCGATCACTTGTCCTCACTTTATTTATGAATTAATTTTACCTGATGTAGGTCTGAGCACTGAGATAAAGTGAGTACAGGTTATCAGCGTGTTGCTGCTGGTGTGTGGCCTTGCATAGAAAACTATGGTTTCTGGTGTTTTGATGTTTACCAAACTATCCCATAGCTAATTACTGAAATGAGATCTGGTGACTGTGAAGTGGTTCACATCATTTTCATACTCAATCAAACCATTTATGTTTCTCCACTCATTTGTTCCGGTTTTTCCTTTAATTCGTCGCCTGTCTGCATTCTCCCACAGAAATGTCATGGGTATACTGTATATGCAATGAAACTCAATGTGGTTGTGTAACAGTTTTAGAGATGTTACGGTCTAAAGGCCAGATTATGAGGCCACAACGGTGAAGAGTAAGGAGTACAAAATATCTAGAAGGAAGGAGGGTGATGAACTTATACTGTATATAATTTGGCATCACACAGTTTCCGAGTCATTAGAGACTCAGAAGAAAGGGAATATGACTAATCATACCAGAGAATTCTGTTATCCTAATTCATGCACCACATTTGATTAGAGTGCGTTTTAGCTGTTCACATTGCTGTCCCAGAGATATGTGACCCAACACTGATGGTATCTTGTAAACATTCTCAGTTTCAGTTTATATTTGAGTGCCTGACTGAGTTAAAATCCATTAAAAACCTTTTATAACTGAGAGATTAGGGTCAGAATCTGTGTCACTTATTCTAATAGGCTTTCTTGGCTCCCCGTTGTTTGTAATTAATTGGTTGAGGAAATCTCGAGGTGTATTCGACCAGACTTAGCATTGCGTTAAGTCGTCTGGAGCAGACTACAGAAAGTGTGTTACGTGCCTGTTTGCATGACGGTGTATTTGCATGGCTCCCCACTGTATTTTAATGACATTTGACTGTCAGCCATACTGTACTCCGTGAGGACTGAGCAGTGACTTCATCACAGACAGTCTTTATTTTTGTGTGTGCCTTTTCATTTGACTTCGTCCTTAACTATTATTGCTATGAAGATGATGCCAGCCAGACACCACACCATACTTGATAAATATATGTAATACTGACAGAATACCGTACAATATAATTTGATCCAATACAAACTGTGGTCTCGAGTTTAATAAACGTGTCTTTTACAGTCAGTGAATATTATGAGCCTCATAAAGGTGATATTTATTACAGAGGTACTGTACTGTAAAGTGTCTGCTAACTGGATATTGTCCGTGATGGTTTTCTAATAGTCTTTTATATCTGTGATGTAATTGGGAATTGTGTTGGAACACTGCAGACTTTTGGTGTGTCAGATGAATGTCACTAGAAGTAAAGACACATGAATGAGAATACATTTTGAACTGGGAATGTCAGGTGTAGTAAGGAGCAACGAAATGCAAGCAAATGTAAAGCAGAGGGTACAGTAGATGCTTATTTCACAGTTGAGCAGTTGAATATTTCCAGTAGGACGATCTGAGGATTTTAGATCGTGATCGATCTTGAAGGCGTCCACAATCTGCTTTTAAGGCGAATCGTAGAGGTTGCGGTATTTAATGTCCTCTTACTTCTGTTTCCAAACTTCACATAACCTCATTGACTAGCAGATCCGTGCTACGTGAACAAACCAATAGTGATGTAACCAACTCGATGGCTTCTTGTTCTGATTGGACGAATTACCTCACGTGGCTCTTCCTTGGGTGACGTATTGTAAACAATGCAATGTGAGTTATAGCTAGCGCCGTGGCGGATGAGGAGCGTGTGCCAAAAATAATTCAGCGTCTGTGGTATGAGAATGGTTTGGCTCCCAAGCAAAGGTTATCTGTAAACTTTGTCGAGCAATGCACTATGCAGAATGCAATATTGTGTTTTAATGGTGCAAATGGAGAAATTCATAGGCTATTTCAAGTCTGGCTATAGTCTAGGGCATTTAAAGAAGAAGCACGATCCACGCCCATTGTCATTGTCAGCATTTTTGGTTTGTTTTTTCTGTTAATGAAGCCAAGGGATGTCTGACTCTGTGAGTAACAGTTGGGTTTAGTGCCTTTGTAAACACAGGGGAGCAAGCATTAAAAGAGAGCACCTGTGCTATTTATCATCAGACTTAATTGAAACAAACTGTTTGTCTTCCAGATCCAACCGCTCCATTATTGAAGACATACGACGAGGAGAAGGAAAGATTTATGGAGCAGAGCTGCTCAAAGACCTGATGAAGCTCCTGCCTGACGCAGAGGAGGTCTGTGTTTATGAATGTCTCTGGCTTTTAGCAAATTATGAATAGTGCAAAGTTTTTGAATTAAAGACTAAAACTGACAATAAAGGACAGTGAATGTAGATAGAAAACAATAGAGCCTGCTGAGCTTCCTCTTCCTCTGTTTTCCCAACAGATCAAGAAACTTCAGGCTTTTAAAGGAGACCCAGACAAGCTAACACTGGTCGATTCCTTTATGTACCTCTTGATCCAGGTGCATTGGTAAGTAGCTTTCAATGGTGTGTACATAGTGTAGTTTCAGTCAAAGGGAAATGTGAAGACACTTGTTTGACAGTCAATGAAAGAAGAAAGTTCCCAACGAACTTGTACTGCTCTCCTCATTCACACGTGTTCATATAAAAGTATTTTTTATTTGTATGTATTTACTTTTCTGGCACAGTGCACATAAATTGACAATTTAACATGTAATGTAACAGAGTTGGCTTAAGACTGAGTAATAGATAGTGTTGAAATGATCCTACCTGCAAAGATTTAGGTCTCACATATTATTTACAGTTAGTTCTGCTAAAAGTGTGTTTCACATTTTATGGATTTTTTTTTTTCTTGTCTTTTTTCCAAAAGTAGTATTTGTGTGATAGAGATGATGCAGTCACTACTGCGGAGAAGTAATACAGTGATTGGTATAAAAATTATTACTCTGAGAGTATTGAATGAAGTAACATTACTTTTGAAATGAGTCATGAGTATCTGGAGATGCATCCATCAGCTCCCACTGCCACTCAGCCTAAGATAAAGATAAGTTATGTTCCGCTAACTATCCCTCCTGTTTCCCCATCCACCATCCTTAACATTTAACAGTGAAAATATCAGCTCCTCTGCTAACCTTAACCAGTCCAACTCCTTTTTTCATCTCATCACAACCTACAGAATGAGATTCACCAGATTTAACCGCTCTCGTCTGTTTCGTCTCTGACAGGTTCGAGGTTCGGATCGAGGCCATGGTCCTCCGCGAAGAGTTCTTCCCTTCCTGTGCTGTAATGAGCCACGAGATCGATGTCGTCCGTGTCGCCACTAAAGGTAATAACACACGGGCTCTGCTACCTCCACACACACACACACACACACACACACACACACACACACACACACACACACAGTCACATGTGCTCAGACTGGTGACCCAGATATTTGAGCTGTCAGCGGCTCTGAACAAAAAGTAGGAACGTGTCACCTGAGATACAGTGATGTGGGGACAGAATGGAAAGACAAGGCAGTGTCATGTTTGTAGTGTTTTAGTATTGTAATTTTTTGTAAATTATACATTATTGAAATTGTAAAATTTTCTTTACCATTTTTGTTTAATTTCAGTGCACACTTGCTGTGTAACCTCAGCCTCTGCTTTATCAATGTTGCCGAGCTGCTGCAGAATAACAGCAACCTAAAGTTTTTAATGGTATCATCAACAACACTGAGTCATGCTAGCAGCTCTTTCAGGCTGTACTTAGGGAGAGTGGTGCTTTGAGCTAAATGCTAACATAAACATGCTGACATGGTCACAGTGAAAATGCTAACATGCAGATGTTTAGCAGATATAATGTTTTCTATGTTTTAGTTTAGCATGTTAACGTAATTAGCAGTACACACGAAGTACAGCTAAGGCTGATGGGAATGTAATTTGTTTTGCAGGTAATTGGAAAACCAAAGTATTGGACCTATTGACCCAATGATAGCGCTAGATGAAAAGTTAGAGGTTCCCCAAAGTTGGTACAGTACAATTCGTCCTGAGCGGGAGATGAATGTCTGTACCAAATTTCATGGCAATCCATCTGATAGCGGCATTTTAGTCTGGACCAACGTGGTGGACTGACTGAGCCACGCCGCTAACATGGCTAAAATTCCACATGCTGCTGAATTTGTAATTTACAGTAAAATAACGCACAAATTTTCTCACACACAGAGGACATATACCTGTATCCATATCCCCAAACATATTCTGGGTGTTTATGAACTTTCCAACTGTAAAAATATGAAAGTGGTTTTTTTTGCAACCATCACTTGAGCCTGTGCCATTTTAGCTGAGTCACACTGTCTTGTCTCTCTGTGCTTTATTGGATTTTTCTTAAACCCTCTTCTACAGTACCGTGACCTTTTCACTGCATTGCAGAGCTATCAGTTAAACACTGCAGGGTACAAATTAAGTAGATCTTCTAATGACACCATTTAATGAAAACTTTCAACAGTATTCAACATTTACCCTTACTGTTAGTACTAAAAGGACAGGTGGTCAAAATGCAAAAATACATTTCAGTTAACTTCCTATGAATTTGGAGTCGGCTGTCATTATTGCTGCTGATCGTCTGTGTGGAGATGGTAAATGAAAGTGAAGTAGTGTGTAATGGGCTGCTGTGATCTGCTTTGGATTCTCTAAATTGAGTTTATATTGATCTCATCCTATAGAGCTGATGAGCTGCGAGGAGCTTCATGCCATTCTGCATCTAGTGCTGCAGGCCGGAAACATCATGAACGCTGTAAGTCCAACAGTTACTGTATGTTCACTTAAAACATTAACACTGCTCTCCTATCTGTCCATTAGGCTGGCATTATTTTATACATTTTTTAAAAACTCCATGAAAAGAGAGAGACACTAACAATGTGATTGTCTCTGAATACTTTTTGACTTCCCTACTCTGTCTGTGGCACTCTGCCCCAAGCCCACTCATTTCTGCTTAGGACATAAATCTTTAAAAACGCATCACAAATATATCGTTTAATTTTCTTTTAAAAAGTTAAGTAATTTCCTTAACCAGCTGGGCACTGTAGTTTTGGGCAATTGTTACTCAAACAGGAGTAAATAGTGCATTTAGTAGAGATGTTTAGCTTAGCTTAGCATAAAGATAGCATATAGGGGGGAAACAGCTAGTCAGGCTCTGTCCAAAGGTAAAAATTCAGCAGCACCTCTAAAGCTCACTAACTAACATGTTGTATGCCAGGCTAGCTGTTTGCCCCTGCCTTCAGTCGTCATGCTAAACTAAGCTAATTGGCTGCTTGCTGTAGCTTCATATTTAGCGTAATCAAACGTCCTTACCTAACTCCTGGCAAGAAAGCATATAAGCGTATTTCTTAAAATGTCGATCTACTCCTTTAATAATCTTTGGACACCAATGGAGGTCAATGGCACAGAGGAATAAGCTGTATCAGGCTTTGGCTACATAGGCTATACTTATTATTATTTTCATGGGATTTGTTGTCAACAAGAAAAATAGAGAACATCACCAACCGTATCCTTTAACATCTTGATATGTTTCTGTGAGATCTTTCATTTGTCGCTCTGTGGTTCTCAGGGTGGCTACGCAGGCAACGCTGTGGGGTTCAAGCTGTCATCCCTCCTCTCATTGGCTGACACCAAGGCCAACAAGCCAGGGATGAACCTGCTGCACTTTGTCGCCATGGTTAGTGGAGGCCTCAGTTATACAATGTGATGCACACCATACCATTAAGACCTGTACTACCTTATGTAATCCAATACAACACAGCAAAGTGGGGCTTCAGAAGTTAACATGGTGTTAAAGCAACACAATGTCAACATAAAATTGAACATTGAAAGCTTCACATGGGAACTGTTTGGTGCAGGGTTACTTATTGGGTTACATTAAGTCAAACCTCTACTGTATATACTTTTATATAATAACATTATAAAATATAACATTATATGGTTCTCTTGTGTTTTGAATTTTGAACATTAATGTATATATTTGGCACTGTTTTCATCTGTGAAGAAATTATGTACTGAATGCGTACTATATGAGATGAAGTAATGTACTGTACTATGGCAAAAGTCATCCTATTAATATTTCAGATTAGAAAGTCTGTGGTCTATACTGATAACTACAGTTAACTCGCACAAAACTTCAGATGTGTGAAATAAAAATCTAAATAAAGTAGGACAGATATTTCAGTCCAGCATGCAATAAGAGACATTTAGTCATTTCAGCCACAAAGAGTTAGTTTTATATAAACCTTTCACAGCAGTGGTGCTTGATTAAACGGCATCCAAACACTAAGACTACAGGAGGGCAGGTGGACAGCAGATGGTGACAGGAAACAGAAAAGAGCCAAGAGAGGCTGGCCAAGCACTTACATAACCAAACAAAGAGACCTATTGGGTCCTGCAATGATGCCACTTTATCATGTACAGTAACAAACATTTGGATGTAAATTGTGTGATGTCTCTCTGCACAGGAGGCAAAGAAAAAAGACGAGAAGCTGCTCAAGTTTCCAGAGAAGCTTCACGATGTCCAGAGTGCAGCCAGGTAAACTCTTCCTCCCATTTTTAGACAAAGTTGTAAACGTAGTTGTAAACAACACTGTAATAACACCAGTAACTCCAAAATTCACTTCAAGTTAAGACCAATTTAGTTTTCCATATTACCCTCTCTTTAATGTTTTTAAGCGCAGTGGCCTCTGACAAACTAGTCATGAATACATTTTAAGTATGTAGTTCTTTTCTGTTTCATTTCTGTGTCCTGTAAATGACCAAAAGTGTGAAGAACCATTTGATCAAAACTGAGGTTTTAACACTTTTATTTATTGTTGAATAGACAACCACATCCAGCCTTATTACGCAAGCTGACATCTAACTTAAGTGCAGTACTTTGAGAGTCATTTTCGGAACGCAGCGTGATGCTGGTGGCTGTCAGGCTCTGTCAGCTTCACAAGGTCATCTCTGTGTGGAGTCAGTACAGCTCCTGCACCAGAGAGCCAAGATTACTCCTCCCTCCCTCCCTCAGGATATGTGAACGCATATCTCACAGCGCTCCTATCTTTACCTTTAACGTCAGTCTGACGGTGCATTCAGCAAAATGCTGTCAAATATTGTCATGATAAGCAGTGTTATGAGGACAACTTGCAGTCAGTTATGTGATTATTATGTATGTAGTCACCAAAATGGTCTCTAAGCACATTTTCCTTCTATCTTTCTGCTATAATGTTTTCATGTAGAATCTCAGTGGAGAACATTGAGTTGGAGTTTTCCTCCTTATATGTTCGGATTAAATCCCTGGAGGAGAAGGTTCAAGAGGACCAGGAGCTACTGCAGCAGCTGGAGCCGTTTCTGCAGGTGAAGCAGCAGCAGTAGTTATGCAATACATTATATACACAGACATGCATACAGAAAGTTGGATCCAGGCCACTGTACATTTCTGGCAATGCTGACTCATGCGCTATAGATGATGACATCCATAAAAGTGCATTTTTATGAATAAAAGATGTGTGTGTCTGATGTCTCAGAGTTCAGCACAGACGCTTCAGGACCTGAAGAGACGCAGGCTGGATCTGCGTAAAGAGGGGAACACTCTCATCGATTTCTTTTGTGAAGACAAGGACACCTTTAAACTGGACGAGTGCTTCCGCATCTTTCAAGACTTCTGCATCAAGTTCAAGAAAGCTGTTAAGGTTGGTTCTAGTGGAAGAATAATTCTGGTTCATTGCAACTTTTCTGGGCCTCATTCCCATGGGTAATAATAACATTGTACTCACTAAGTTGATAGCTGAGATCTGGGAACACGTCAACATTGGTGAAAAGAAGTCAGAGTGGGCAGGAGGAAACACAAGGAGACAATTACACAGGTTTTAAAGAAACCCCCACGTTAGCCAACTTTATTTGGAGAAAAAACAAAGAGCAGTAAAATTATTAACCAAACTGTTCGTTGTAGAGGTAAAAAGATGCTTGAAATGTTAACTTCTCCTAGTCTGATTCATTTATTTGTTATTCTGTCTTCCTGCCTGCATATAAACATTTCTCCACCTTCCTCCTTTTCTCAGGACAACATGGACCGTGAGCTGAAGGAAGCAGCCAGACAGCGTCGTCTGAGAGAGCTGGAGGAAAAGCGTTTTGCTTGGTCGGGTGCAGATCAGAGCGGTGGATTTGGTCGGAGCAGCAGCGAGAACGACGTGGAGATGCTCACCAAGGAAGGCCTGCTGGACTTCTTCCAGCAGAGGACTCAGAGTCCAAACAGCCCGCTGGGACGCTCTGCCAGCGCCCGCCGCCACCGCCACACCATGACCTCCATAGCAGATCGAGAACTCCAAGGATACCTGGAGCTATTTGGAGGCGCTGGGGATCCCACTGACTATTCCAAGTTTAACAGCCTACCTCGGTCGGGCCGCGCCGTGCAGCGGAGGACGACCCCCTGGATCTTATCTCAGGACGACAACCGAGAGCTGGGCTGTGACAGACAGGTGACGTCTCCACATGCAGAAACTGAGCCTATCAGCCCTCTGGCCAAGTTTTCCTCCTCTGGGCTAAATGATAATGACCCATACAACAATAATAATTACTCATCTGTGTCAGAGGGCAGCGTTCTGCCTCGTTCCTTGTGTGTCTTTCAGAAACCCGTCCATCTTCCCAACCCAACAGTTTGTGGCCACATGCGCGTTAGTGTGGAGAAGCACACTTTAGTCCGAGGTCCTCAAGCGTTTGACCTACCTAGTCCAAACAATAACAGTAATCATATGCACTTTGTCAACCAGGGGGATGTCGTGGTGACTGATTTGGAAAAGGAGAGACTGTCACCTCCCATAAGTCTGGACATCCTCCTACATGATAAAGTTTTAGAGAGAGGAGCAGATCCCAAGGCAGCCTGGGAAGGGAAAATAGACCCTCTCACACAGGCTGGGGTCTCTCCTGAGAGAGAGAAAGAAGAGGAGGACAACAGTACAGTTTCATCAACAACCTGTGATACACCCCTCCCACTAGATATCTCTGTATCCAATAAGAAACCAGTGTTTTATATTCTAGACTGCACAGAAACAGACTGCTCTGTCACCTTGGATTACTCTGAGTTTGAAAGCTCGTCACTAACAAAAGAGGGACTTCATTTCAGAACGGCTGACTGCAGCAAAGATCAGGAGAGCCAGCAAGATCCAAGCTCTCTGTCCTCTAATTTAGAGTCCATGTCTCCCAACGACCAGTCTGTTTCAACCAATGAGCTTTCAGCAGCAAAATCTGTGGACGAGGCCTCCGTGACTCCGTCTGCTACCACAGAAGAGTGGGACACGGAGAGCTGTGACACTGCTGAGGGAAAACAAGGTGCGGAGAAAGATGCACAGAGAAGCAGCAAAAAACCAGTGCATACAAAGAGCAAAGCTAACAAAGCGACTAAGTGCAGCGGAGGTCGTGGTGTGCGAACGCTGACCACCAGCGAGAGCCAGGGCATGCGGAAAGTTGTGCCCATTAGCAAGCTTACAAGGACAGGTAGCAGCAAGAGAGGAGAGAGACCTTTGGTGCATGACAGCGGAGAGTCACGCCGGCCTCTCCGTGACCAGAGCACCCCAGCGAGAGGAAGGAGCGAGAAGACCGCAAGACCTCTTCGACACTCCAGTCTGCCTCCTGATGAGTCAAAAGCTCCAAGGGGAAGTAGCCTCACAGGTGGCATTTCGAGATGGGCACGCGATTCAATCCCAAAGAAGGCCTCCATCCACAAGCCGAGCGCCAAACCCCTGAGGAACATCCCCAAGCCTGCACCTGAGGAGAAGATGTGCCGCTCCACCATGAGAGCCCTGGCACAGCTGGCCCAAGCTCAGGCTGGAGCTTCCTCTGAGAACAGCAGCTCTCAAACACTCTGCGCAAAACACACCTCCGATGTCCCCAACTTTGCCCGCAACACCGTAGCTTCGTGTTCCAGGACCAAGAAGGAGCTGGCGCCCCCGTCTGTCCCCTCCACCCCATCCCGCAGCCCCTCGCTTGTGGGTCGACAAACCTTGGTGAAGCAGAGCAAGTTGTCACCCGCAGTTCAGACTAGCGAGGAGCGGCCACAAGGGACGAACCTGCGGCGGGTGCAAAGTGTGAAAGCGGCCAGTCGCAGCGCCTACCGCAGTGAGACTCCCCCACCACCTCCAAAGCGTGAAGATATTCGAAAGACTAGTAGCTTTTCTGAAAAGTCTGTCCAGTCTAGAGACATAGTGACGCCCAGCAGAAGTCAGAAACCAACCTGGAAATAAAACAAACCTAGTGTGTCCCTGAGTTTGATGTTGATATACGCTCTTCTTCCCCATCTACAGTGCAGACTTATCCTCTCATATCATGCAAAAGACAGGAATCTGAAAAAAACCTTGTAAGGTTCCTCCAGTTGCTGACTCTGTATCAGGTCTATGAATTGCAAAGAGCAAGATGCAATGAACTGCTCCACGTGTTCCTGTTTTGTTCGTACAAAAAGCTATTGTTTTCGCAACTTTCTTTTTTTCTGAGGGGGGTATTAACTAAACTGACAAATGGCAAATCGGTGTTTTTACACAGGAGCCTCTTTGCCTGCTTAGCTGTCTATGTACTGCACATGCTAGTGTCTATGATGATGCTGATGTTGAACACTACTGACTATATGATGCTGCTAATTAGCTCTGACAATTTGAGACTGAGATTCAGTGTCTGTTTCATTCAGGGTTACAGGATTTGTTTGTACCTTAACTTGCTGCTGTTATAGTTTTATTGCGTCCTCCTGTAGAGTATCACTCTGTTTGCTTTTTGGTTCCTTTGCTTGATACCTCAGAAAGATCGCGGTGGCCTTGTACCAGCAGAGAAAGTAGAATATGTTCATTTGGCTCTGCATGATAAAGATGTAGGCGATATCTGATAAATTGGTTTAAGCTGCAATGTCACTTTTACAAATCCCTGGTATATTAATATTACAACAATATATAAAGTCACAGATTATAAACCAGTGTATACCAATTGTGGTACTTGTTGTACCTTGTGTATTTATGTGTCCGTAGTTTTTAAATGTGTTAGAACTCCTCCATAATATCATGGAGTAGACGTGCACGTAGGAAATGTTTCCTGTATACTATAGGCTAATACACGATCAATGCTAATGCTTTGAAAGAAAAGCACTGAAGACGTCTAAAACAACACTGAAATGATCATCAGTCATGTGATTGTTTTGACCGTCTGGTCTGATCTAATTTTTACTGTGAATGTAGTCATCTCATATTTTCTGTAGGCCTGCTCCTTTCTTAATTCAGCCTTTAGCCCCAGTTTGTGCCTCTCATGTATTATCTTCACGTTTGAGTCACAGAGCTAAGCTAATCTGTTATTCCAAAAAATAAATACCCGGTGATCTCTGTAAAACCCAGAAGGTCATTTAACAACAACTTACCGCTGTTTTGAAGCTATTTCCAGAATCCTCAAAGACTTTTCTAATCATGTGGGTCCATCTAATCCGCTGCACGATAAAAAAGATCTTTAGACAGTTTCCCAAGTTGCGGCTGTATTTGCTGTGCAGGTCGCCAGAAATTACAAGTCCTTGCTCATTTTTTATGGCACAACAATGATATAAACACATTATTCAGTATGGAAATATAAAATAATACAATGTTACATCAATATGGACAGACATGACAAAGACAAAGGTTATAGATTTTGTTTCGCGTCAAGCAAATTGAGCACGGACATATTCCAGCTACCATCTTTGTTTCTTTGAAAAAAATACTCTGGTGCATAATAATGAAATAAATGCAGTCCATGTACAATTTATAAATAAAAAAAAGGATTTTCAACCCATTTCTCTAGTTGCAGCAATGTCTCCTAATCCAAAGATAGTAACCGGAAATTATATGTTTCTGTGCTCAATTTGTACAATGTGAAACAAAATGAAAACATTTTATTATCTATATATCTTATATTTGTCCATATTGATGTTACATTGTATGGTTTCATATTTTACTGCTTATTTGTATGTTTCTTGTGTCGTACATAACAAGCATGGAGTAATATAATTTCCTGCTACCTGAATAGGAAATATAGTCGCAATGGGTTAAAAATCTTTTTTATCAGGTAAGAGCTGGAAACTTTATTTCATCCAGATGGTTAGAAGAGTCTTTGAGGATTCAGGAAATACCTTCAGAACACCTGTAAGTGTTTTTAAACAGCCTTCTTGGCTTTTCAAAGATCACCGGTTATGTTGTTTTTGTTTTTTTTAAATGGATGCTAAGTGATTCAAATTATAACGTTAATACAAGAAAGACACAAACTGTGGCTAAATTCAGCCCAGTCGACCATTTCACACCACTTGCCTTTCAACCTGCATTGTGCCATTGCCTTAATGGCAACAACACTCACAACAGTGCATTGCCTTAAAGCTTAATGTAGCCGATCCATCACCAGTAGAAGCTCCTTGATCGTAAAAGGAGAGTAGAAACTTTTCCTACGTTCTATCACACTGAACTGAAGCAGTGACTCCGCCGGTTACTGATACACTTTGTAAATAATGTAAAGACATAGTATTTTTCTGACTATCAATATGTTTACATAGCATTAAGAAATGAACGGTAAAAAAGTGAAGTATGTGAGTGCACAGATATTTTAAAATGGTCCATATCTTCTGTCAGATGTAGCCCTGACCTACAGTGTGTTGACATGCTGTAGGTGTCTTCCTGTTCCTTATAATGCAAATGAAGTTATTGAACCGATGACACAAAAGGCCCAGTGTGACATGCCGCTGTGTGTGTGACCTTCATGTAATATAAACTTAAAACCCTTTTCGCAGAGTGTCAAGTAAAGTAATGGACGGCTGCAACTAACGATTACTTTCATTATCAATCAGTCTGACAAATATTTTCTTGGTTAATCATTAAGTCTGTAAAAAGGCAGAGAATAGTGAAAAAAGCCCGTCACAGAGCCCAAAGCACAAGTAGACTTATTCAAAATGCTTGTTTAGTCCAAACCCGAAGATATCCAGTTCACAATCATAGAAGATATTTTGCTGGTTTTCTAAGCACATTTGAGAAGCTGTAACCAGAGAATTTCTGTCATTTTTTTTGCATAAAAATTGTTGCTGGTTATTCCTGTGCTGATTGATAAATCAATTAATCAACTTATGCGGCTCTAAAGTAATGACTTTACTTTTGATATTAGTAAAATCCTAGACATGAGTATCTGTCTGGGAATGCTACAGCTCTTGAAATTTCACTGCCAAAAATAAAGATATCTTTAATTTGAGTGTAAAAATTCACCTTGGAAACTAGTTTTAACGCAATTGAAAGCTCTGGAAAAAGCTAGTAAGCGGCCCTTGAGTTAAGATTGTCAAACCCAATGTACTCTTTTAACAGTTTGTAATTTATAAACCTTATAAACAAAAAAAAGTTCAAAACTTGAAAAAACAAGAAAAATGTGTCTTTAGCAAAAATAACTAAATAAAAAAGTGTCACTTGGTTTGACTGTAGAAAAATGTCTCCCTACAGGGTTTAATTGTGGAATCAACTTTTATTTGCATTTGCATTATGGATCGGGCTGTTTTAAAAAATTAAGAAGAAAAAAAGGACACACCAACTTATTTTGCAAGAGATGCTATTCTCCCAACCTGGACACAGTTTATACTACAAGTCCCAGTCTTCTGTCTGTCCTCAGAGAGTCCTCCTTTGTGTATCCCACAATGCCCCCTGCTGCCATCTTTTTAACAGCCCCGAGCATTACAATGGATGCCCTTTACATTACATCTGACTGGCTTAAAGCAGTAGAGGTGCCCTTTTCGCCACAACTTCCTTGTTACAGGGTGGTTACCGTAGAAACAGTCCAAACATCAATTACCATTATTTACTAAAGACACTGTAAACCTAAAAGGTCAATGCAGTCCACAAACTTTTGTCACGTTACAACCCCCAGAGAAGCCTAAACTGGTGTTGTTTCATGTCACTCTGCCCAAACCTGCTCCCAATATGTGACTTTATGTTATTTAGAATGAATCTTTTTTGGCTTTTTTTAATCGTTACCTGCAGATTTTCTAGTCGTACTATATGTTATTCCCTCAATTTATCTTTCACCAAATGATTAAATGTGTCTTGTTCTGGCAGTAATTTCCCCAAAGATGTCTTTTGTACACTGGAAAGGAACAACTAGTGTGCTTTATTATTTTTTTTTTTTTTACTTTGTGATGAGGATCTTGACGTGTCTTGCTGTAGTTTTCACACCTGAGGCGAATAGGTGCTCTACTGCTCTGCCTGGTCTTTTACAATCTCAAGTCTCACAATGAAACCGAAGACGACTGATCACTACGTTGAGCGAACGATCATCTCTGATCACTTGACCACAGGGCTGCAAATTGTGACGTCACTGTACTGCAGTTTATATTTCTGATGATGACATCTAAGAAAGAAATAAAATCACATGTTGCTGTGTAAACTGAAAAGTTGGTCTCGGTGTTTCTCTAAACTGATTGGTCGATTAGTTGAATAGATGCTGTTAAGAATCCTGAACTTTGTCTGGCTGTTTTAAAATAGCTGCTGTGGTCTAGAGGCCACAATGTGGAAATTATAATGCCCACAAATCATAAGTAGTCTGTATTGTTTAAAATAAAATGAAAATGTAAAATAAAGATAAATAAATTATGTTAAAAGTGATTACAATTCCTCATTTGGATTATTGTTAACTATGTATATGATTTGATTTTAAACAGGCAGATTTTATATTTGCAATGTATTTTTTGGGAAAATATCTGAAGGAAACAACTGATATTGACCTGAACCAAATGTGCAGTTATTTATAGTGTATAGTGAAATTTATAGTAAAAAATACTAATACCACACTGTGAAAATACTCCACTACAAGTAAAAGACCTGCATTCAAAACCTTACTTAAGTAAAAGTATGTAAGTATTCTCAGTATCAAAAGTAAAAGTACTCATTCTGCAGTAAAATGGTGCCTGTCTGTGTTTTACTATATATGATGTTTCTAATAATACTGGTGCGTTAATGTGTATGTTGCATTTTACTGCTGTAGATGTTTAAGGTTCAGCTAATTTTAACTACTTTGTTGGGTAGTTTAATCTACAGCGATGCATCATGTTCTATAAGACCATCATGTGTTTGTAGCGTCGCTGTCCTGTGAGAACCACGTATCTCTAAAAACTCAACTTTTCATGAGCTCAGAAAAACAGCCCTGCTTTCAGCTTTGTGACGATGTTTTTAATAAGCATTTATTTAGTTTAAGAAGTAGGAGAAGAAGAATACTTCATCTTTCAGTTTATCAGAAAAATTCAAATTCAAAATCGCCAAATTTGGAGATAGGTGGTTTTCACTGGACAGGAAGGGTATGAAAAAATCAGAAAAACAACTAAAGCTGCCAGACGAATGTAGTGGAGTAAAAAGTTACATGTTTGCCTCTGAGATGTACTTAAGTGCAGTACTTGAGTAAATGTACTTAGTTACATTCGTGCAGGCTGTGAGTTTCCCACCTCAGCCTCTGAACCACTAGAGTGCAGCAGAGCATCTTGTGAGTCAGCAGTCCTCTCAGCAAGTTCTCTGGTTTCACCACTACATTTTAGTATTTTATAATATTGTGTCATTTTGTTGTTTTTGCTGTCGATATTCAAATATTTTGTAACGCGTCTTGTAAAAGCTGAGAATTGCTGTTGTTACTGACAAAAAAGAGGAGAGAGAGACGGATTTAGATTTTAGGCTTAAGAAACATTGTGGGCCATCAGGTGAGACACTCTTTCGGTAAATGGAGAGATGAGACTTTATAACAGTCAACTGAACCAAAATAGCAGCATTAGAAGGTGTAATCTGGAGTTTCACATCCACTATAAATACTGTATATTGGTCAAGACAGTTAGATGCCTTTCAAGGTGGGTTTGTATGTAACCAAAAGAAGGCTTAACCACTTTCAGTTACAAATAAGCCACTCAAGCTTTTCATAATGATTTTTGATGCGTACGCCCCTCTGTAGTGTCTTCATAATATTTCAGGACATATCGGCCTTCTGCTGTTTTCCCATTGTCCTCTACATTCAGAGCTTGAGTGGCATCAGTTCGTCTTGTCGAGTGCCCAGTTTAATGGAAGAAGGATTCACATCTTTCTTGATACATACTGTAGATTGAAAGTTATTGCTCAGCTTGATTCCAGAGCTATAAAGACGAAAACCCAAGTTAGAAATCTTGGTGTTTTAATAGACTCAGATCTGAGCTTCAGCAGCCACATCAAGGCAACAACTAAATCAGCATTTTATCATCTCAAACAAATAGCAAGGCTTAGAGGTCTCATGTCCAGACAAGACTTGGAGAAACTCATGCATGCCTTCATTTCCAGCAGTGTGGGCTATTGTAACGGCCTCTTGTCTGGTCTTCCCAAAAAGACCGTCAGACAGCTTCAGCTCATTCAGAACGCTGCTGCCAGAGTTCTAACGAGAACCTGTGCATTTGCATGACTGGTTTCTCTAGTGCACTTTTATTTCTTTTGTTGCATTGGTAACTTACATCTTATTACTGCACTGTAACTGTATTTTATTTCATTTTTATCTCATTTTAAATTTCATTTTATTCTGTCTTAATTGATTTTATTCATATTGTTCTGAATGTCATTCTAATGTTTTTCTTTGCCTATGTAAAGCACTTTGAATTGCCTCAGTGTTTGAAATGTGCTATATAAGTAAAGCTGCCTTGCCTTGCTTTGCTTTGTGGTATTAGTTCTGTGTATATAGGCCTATATGCTAGAGCAAATTACCAGTATGGTACTATGCATTGAATGGCATGAGATGTCAAACAGCTCGTGACTTGGCACGTTTATCTTTAGACCAAAGTTGCTGTAGCCATGTGCGAGGGATTATGCTCCTCTCAATCCCTCCTTATCCTGCAGCTCAACCTGACACCTGAAGAGTCTTTACTTTCACTCTGCTGCTGCTGCTGCAGGAGGTAGTGATGGATCGTCTCATTATTACATGTCATCCGCAGCTAGTGAGGGAAAGGGTCTCATGTTTACTACATTTTTAAACTGATAAAAGAGCAGCTCAAGGATGTTCTGCTGCTCATCAAGTGCGTCATGAAGCAGACGAGTGGGATCAGACAACAACCTGGACAGGAAGGAGAGCTCACCAAACGCCATCCCTAGAAAGAGTGAGTCAGAACGTCTGCCCTTCTGTCTGTTTTATCAGCAATTTTCAGTGCACATTTACCACAGAAGAGGTTTCTGGGAGTTAGAAATAAAAAGTACATCTTCTTCCGGTGAATTTCAAACCCTACAACACTGAATGTTTGCATATTTGCAGCCGACTTTCTCTGACATCAAGAACTGACAACTAAAAAAAACAAATTGTAAACTGAAAATGTGCCCAGAAACTGAGGCTGTGACCTTTTAATTGACATATTTTTATCATGCAATCTTGAGTTCACATGAGTTCATTCTTCAGATGTGATTTGCTTTGTAACACCGGGTGACAGTTTTACTACGGTGTACCTTTGATGACCTTACTCCCTCTCACCTTAAAGGACACAATGTCGCTGCTGATTCTTCTCACTGAGTCACTCTGACCTTTAACAAATACAGTTTATCCACATACACGTATGTGCTACAGCCTCTACAGCACATAATACCTATGTGTTTGGGATTAATTCTACTACAGCTACAGGGATTATGAGTGTGAGATCAACAGGGGACCACTGAGATTAGCAGCCAATCTAAATACAACTGCCCAGACTGTAAAGCAAGAAATCATCCAATCAAATATAGATTTTTATGAGAATTCAAGGGCGAAACAAATCGTCCTTATTCGACGGTGTGTAGGAGAGAAAAGCTTTTGCGTGACAGTCGAGCGCTGATGTGGGTGACGCTGACGTCCATGTCTTCCTTCTGTCTTCAGATCTACATGACATGAGCACATGGTGAAGGTCAACCACCGAAGTGACGCCGACAGACGCAGAGAGACGAGAGAACTGGAGGAAATAGAGATGGGGTGAGAGAGAGACACTGCATTAATGTGATAAACTGCTTCCCTTTCCTGTTTGGACACTGCTTTTCTCATATTGGCTTACAGCACAATGCTGAAGTCTCTTTCTTTACGTAGCTTGGTGACATTCAGTGGAGCTGAAACAATTAGTCGCTTAACAGAAAATTAACCGGCAACTATTAAAACTAATCACTACTAACATTGTCTGGTTCCAGCTTGATAAATGTGAGAATCATATGTGTGTTTTGTATTGGTGGTAGGATAAAACAAAGAGTTTGAAGACACCGCCTTGGGCTCTGGGAAAGTGACATTTTTTTTATGACATTGTATAAACAAAACGATTAATCGGTTATTCAAGAAAATAATCCGCAGATTAGGCGATAACGAGAATAATCGTTGGTTGCAGCCCTAATATTCGGATTTACAATCACATTATTGTTTATTCAGTCCATATGTTATCATCATCTGCTATTAAAGTTAAAATAAAAGATTAAAGTGTCATTTACTGCATCAAAAATGGTTTCTGAAAGCAGGTTATCAAAGCTACATTCAAGCTCAACTCTTACTAAGAGCCAGTAAACGGTCTGGAGATTTGATGCTAAATTTACATGATTTATTTCATACTGCTGATTTTTATTGAATCTTAAACACATCAATTATTCTTCAAAAGCCTCTGCACATTCTCTGAGTTTATTATTGTCCCATATATAGCACAAGGATTGTGATCCACAAAAGGTTTCCTCCTTTCTTTTCTGCTGCTTCGCCTATCTAACATCAGAACAGAAATCCTACATCACCGTACAATACGAGTAGAGTTACTGTGCTGTTTCACGTCACCACAAACATGAATCTGTCATCTTTCTTCCATAACTCCGCTCTCGCCGACTAAACATCAGTAAATCTCCTGGTTACTATACAGTAGCTTGACTTGCACATTTAACAGCAGCCCAATAACTTTCACAATAACTGGCTCTAGAAAAGCCCCACAATTACTGCTTCCACATCAAACTTTCATTGCAACTTGGTCCTCAGCATATGTTCAATCAAAACAGCATGAGTGAGACAAAAGAAGCTGGTCAATTATTCAGCAGCCACTCACAGGACTCTCTGCTAATCCCGCCGCGCTCTACTGGACTAATGACAGCAGCATGTGCAGGCAGCTGTGACCAGTGCAGGATGAAATTATGTCTGTGTATCCTGGTTTTGTCCTTAAAACTGTGGTTTGGTTTATAAGATCTACAGACATTTGTTAAACATTGTGGTGCAGGATGTATTGACTGTGTACGTGTTGCTTTTTTGATGCTATAATTTCAATTTTATTCATCTAAATCACTCAAGGCAAAAAAACATTATTGATTTATTTTTTTCCCTGAACAAAGTTTTTACAGACAGCTTTATTATGTTTGTGTTTAATTCTCAAAACCTAAGGCACAAAGCTGGTGTGGATCTAAACTGTTCGAATGGACTTGAAGTTGGAGTGTTTAAGCTGTTACAGTACTTGTTTAGTTATTTTTTTAAAACGGAGAAACAAACAGACATTTTTGCACAGAGCCTGCGATTGTGCACTGCATGTTAAATAGGTGCCCTTTGACTTTGGCACACAAACACACACACACACACACACACACACACACACACACACACACACACACACACCTCGCCCCACATACACACCAGACAATAAACCTCATACCGCCTTTTTTTTTTTTCCTATCACACAAAATCTTTAATGGAAAAGGGAATGCAAATAACTTGTTTCTGTCTTTCTTTCTTTTCTTTTCTTTTTTTTTAATGAAAAGAGTCTTTCATGGGCTGCTGCATAATGTAGGGTTGTCACGGCAACAGCCTCCGTCAGATGGGCGGGGCTTGACTGGAAACCACAGTTGCTACTGGTGCTGAGATGTTCCGTCAGGAGGCTGGTGCTGCTGAAAAACTTTACACATGTTGTCATTTTAAACAAAATGTTAGATTCTATTTTGTTCTTGTTTATAGTAGATACTCAGAATGTATACAGTACTCTAGTTTAATTAATAAAGGTTACTTATCTATACTATGCGTCTGTTCTCAGAGGTGGATGTAACGTAATGTACGAGTTTGACATTTCTGTGAAGTATGCTTATTCGATTGATCAACTGACAGAGGTCATAGGTCATAGGTGCACACAAGGCCAAACATACCACTTCAGTGGTGACTAGAAATATGTAAAAGACATTATGTGACCAAGTACAGCAGCACAATTAGGCAAAACCTCAGAAAGCAGAAAGAGGAAGAAGCCTAAATGCACTCAAACTCGAACTAAGTCACACAAGATCACATAAAAATCTTGATTTCATCTTGTAATGATCATGATTACAAGATATGAAAGTGATCATGTAAGGCAATACAAACAAAGTAGCCACTGATAAACTGATTAATGGTTCAGTGAGTTTGATCATGTAAAATAAAGACAATCACCACAAATCACCAAATTCTTCCAAAATAACGAATAATGAAGAAATGAACACAAATATTTCAGTAGTTGTATCTGAAACTCACTGAAACTCAGTGAAGCTATATTGCAGTATGTGCCTAACACAGTACAGGGGTTAATAAACAGAAATTACTTATATGTCTACAATTTCAGTCTCCTCATCAATTTACTTCCACTAAGCTGCAGACATTCCCAAAGTCAGCATCATTTGTTTAGTGGTCACTACTGGCACAAATCTTATCTTAAGAAACATATATAAAAAAGATTTATAAAATATAACAAACCATATACTTCTCACAGACAGTGTTTACTTAAAATGTGATTTAAAAATGAATAAAAATTTTCAAAGATCACTTAGTAAGTGAAAAGTAGTAAAGTATAGGCTGCATGATAACAAGGGAACTTTAGCACATCACACATGACATGACACAAACCACTGCAGGGACAACTAGAAATAATGCATGGATATCGAGTCTATTTTTACACGTGAATGTAATATTGATGAAGTTGTTTTTTCTTTTTTTCCGGACTGGATTCTCTCTAACTGCATCCGGTTGCGGTTGCTTTTCCCTTTTATAGTCGGCGGGTCCCTTTAATAAGCGAGGTGGAAGTGAGCAGAAGCGGCTCTCAGTTCAGCTGTGGTGTGTTTGTTCGTGCAGAGCAGCAGACAGCACTGTGGACGAAGGGGAGAAACTACCAACAGACAAGTCACCGCTTACCGTCGTCAGATACTACTACATCCTCATGCGTCACTGTAGTTTTCACACCGACAGATGAGATAACATTTAGGTGAGTGAATCAGAACTTCCTGCACGTCTTCCTTTAGAAAACATTAGCCGAGGTTGAATGAATGTCCGCACTTTGTCCCACTTGATTCTGCGTGAGACTTTTGCATTAATGCATAAACCCGATGCAGAATTCAGTTTCTGGATTAACATTAAATGTGCATCCAGTCATATAAAGTGCAACGCTGCATGTGCGGTGCGTTCATTTATGAGTGTGGACTACATCAATCATTTATTAATAATAATTTACAGCAAACAGCAGGTCTGTTCCCAAAACAAACCTGCAGCATGACAAGCAGCTGGGCTCATGTTTGTGTCAGCATCTTAAATCTGTAAAAACTTGAATGAACCTCTGTGCCTACTGATGCACCTGCTGAGTAATGAGTCAAACAGCGTCTCGTGTATCTCACATGGCTTGGTGTTTTAATGTTTCATGGACATAGTTTCATGTGTAGACTCAGTATTAATAAATATTCAGGTTTACTGTCAGAAAGCTCCCAGGTTATGTGTGAAAACAAGATGGAAGTACTGAGTGCTTTTAGAGCTGCCACTGTGTGTTTTCCTGCACTTTAATAAGAGAAATTTAGTTCTTGATGAGTATTTTATTATTTGAAGTTGAACTTACACTATATGGACAAAAGTATTGGGCCACCTACACATTACACCTACAGGTGCTTTAAT
>LKNJ01004122.1:0-35697 GCA_002120245.1 Maccullochella peelii | reverse complement strand
CTGTAACTTACAGAATAGATTTTAAAGTGCTGCTGCTAGTTTATAAATCGCTCAATAATCTTGGGCCAAAATACATCTTTAATGTCCTTGAAGAATATAAACCCAGTAGGGCACTTAGATCTTTACGAAGCAGTCAGCTGGTTGTACCTCGAGTCAGAACCAAACAGGGTGAAGCAGCTTTTAGCTACTATGCTGCACACAGATGGAACCAACTTCCTGAAGATCTCAAATGCGCCCCAACTTTAGCTGCTTTCAAAACAAAATTAAAAACTATGCTGTTCTTCAGTGCATTTACATGACTGGTTTCTCTTACATCTTTTTACTGCACTGTAACTGTATTTTGTTTGATTTTATGTATTTTATTTGGTTTTATGTATCTTATTTCATTTTATCACATTTTAAAATTTCCTTTTATTTTTTCTTGATTGATTTTATTCTTATTGTTCTGATTGTTTTTCTTTGCCTATGTAAAGCACTTTGAATTGCCTCTGTGTTTGAAATGTGCTATATAAATAAAGCTACCTTGCCTTGCCCCCCAATTACTTAAATTCATACTTCAAAAGTAAACAAAAGAGGAGTTATACATAAAAATCTAATAAAAATTGAAACCACCACTGCAACAGTATAACAAAATAGGAGGATTAAATGTGGACTCTTAAACATCAGATCTTCATCTTCATCTTCGTAGTCTTTCACACCCAACCTGGAAAACACTACAGCCAATTATATTTGTTATAGTGTACCAAGCTCCTGGGCCATATTCTGAATTTTTATCTGAATTCTCAGAGTTCTAATCAGGTTTAGTCCTTAAAAGGGATAAAGTAATCATTGTAGGTGATTTTAATATTCATGTGGATGTAGAAAACATTGTGTTTATCTCATTATTAGATTTGATTGGCTTCTGTCAGAGTGTACATAAACCCACTCACTGTTTTAACCACACCCTCAACCTTGTTCTTGTCTATGGCATTGAAATTGAACATCTAATAGTCTTTCCACAGAATCGTTTTTTATTATTCATTCATTATTTAATAACTTCTGAATTCCTATTACTGGACTACACGTCATTAGGCAAACATTCCTACCCTAGATGTCTATCTGATAGTGCTGTAGCTAAATTTAAGTCATACCATTTGCATATAATTCAGTGCCATATCTCAATATAACACAGGACTCCTATGCTAACTTTAGTCCCTCCCAAATTGATCATCTTGTTAGTGCTGCAGGCTCACTGCGATTGACACTCAACTCTATTTCCCCTCTAAAAAAGAAGATAATAAATCAAAGGAGGTTCGCTCCGTGGTATAACCCCCAAACCCACAAATTAAAGCAAACATCGCGAAAACTTGAAAGAAAATGTCGTTCCACCAATCTGGAAGAATCACGTTTAGTCTGGCAAGATAGTCTTGTATATAGGAAGGCCCTCTGTAATGCCAGAACAGCCTATTACTCATCAGTAATAGAGGAAATAAGAACAACCCCAGGTTTTTGTTTAGCACTGTAGCCAGGCTGACAGAGTAACAGCTCTATTGAGCCAAACCCACAAATTAAAGCAACAAGTATTCAGAGAGAATGTAAGGCCCCTGGTGGTGTTATTGTGGGTTGGTATGTGTTTGCTCATTAGACAGTCAGAGGTGTAGTTGGGGGATGTTGTACCTGTCCGATTGATGGGGGTTCTGGACTTCATATGGCACTGCCCTCCCTCAGCTATCTGTTTTGTGGTTCCGCCAAAAGAAGCATGTCACTCCTGTATCAGATTGCCATCCTCGTATTTTCCTCGCTCGTTTCCCAGCCATCATGTGGAGCTGTTGGCTATAAATGGAAACCTTTCACCACACCAGCTTCCATTGGACTGGTCAGATACAGGCTATGCAGTAATGGTAAAATCAGCCAAGGCAAATTGCTTGGCTTGACTTCTGTTATAGACACCTCCAGGTTTTCTGATCCTGAATGATTAGCTTGGATGCTAATAATAGAGTAACCTAGAAGGTCCTGTGCTGCTCTGGGCCTCTCACTTTGTCGACCATCCAGGTGATCTTCACATGGCCCTTATGTGGGTATAAATAAGACTATGTGTGCAGCTCTTGACAGAGGGCTTTCAGGGGATGTAATGTATCCTCTAGCAGCCCTGTTGGAAGCCCACCGCCCTTAGAGGCAACAGCTGTTTGCATTTCTAATGTCAGAACACAACATTTCCAACAGAAGCTCAGAGAGATGTTGAATTTCTTTGTTGTTTTTAATTGCAAACTGATTAATTTATTGTTTATGCATCTGTCTGACATTAAGAAATTAGATTGTGGGAAGTTCTAATCTCTTGTTGACACAATTCGCACTGACACACTTATAATTTGCGCTGTTATTGAGTAAAAGTAAAGCAATTTCTGTTTATTAAAGCTGCATTCATTGTATTTGGCCACTTGGGGGCAGCACAGCCAGCTGTAAAGAAAACCTTTACATATAGACCCTTTTACAGTTTGTAAACAATGACGTACGAAAGCGTGCACGCGCAGTTGGGTAATGGAAGTATGGTGGACTGCAATAGCCTGTCAAGCTATGCTAGGGCATTAACCAACAAATATCGTGAATGCTACCTAAACAAACTGACTGACAAATGGTGACTGACTTCCTGTCAGGAGGTGGACTTTTAGTGTTATGATGTGGACTCTTCGGTTGTTTCTGTTTTATTTTGAAGTTTTGGTCTGTCTTGGTTTCTGTGTGTTTCTGCCCTGGTGTCTCACCTTGTGTTGATTGTCTGTTGATCAGCCTCACCTGCTTTCCTTTGTACACCTGCTTGTGATTCCCTCGTTTGCTCTGCCCTATTTGTACTGGTTCTTTCCCTTTGTTCCCTGTGGTGTCATTACCCTTAGTCGCGTGTGCTCTGTATGTATGCGCTTCTGGTGACCGCCCCTTTAAGTTCCGAGTCTTCGGTCGTGTAGTTTTTCTGTGTAGCTCTGTGGATTTTTGGATATCCTTTTCGTGAGTACTGTGTGTACTGCCTGTGGTGTTGGATATTGGCTCCTGTGTATGTACCTTTTCCCTGAGCCTCTGGTTACCCGACCCGAACCCAGACTCATCTGTGTGTTCATCTAGTTGCTTTCCTGCCAAGACCTGTTTATAGTACAATAAACCTGTGAAACCTACTACAAGCTTCCTCCTCTGTCTGCAATTGGGTCCTCTCTCCTAAAACGCATCGTGGCACTTCCAGATCCGTATGCTATTACTGAGTGGGTAGAAGACATTAGCAAGTGGCCCAATATTCAGTGGCCAGATATATACATGTATTTGGTGGAGAAACCTAGCGTGTACACCATCACGTATATTCATACATTGATCCATGCTGTATTCTTGTTCGGGAATTTCAGAAGAAGCAGGTTGATTTGGTGGGGTGTTTACCATGTCAACTCCTCCTTTTCCTATGGTACCTTTAAAAGTAAAATCAAAAGTATTGTACAGTTAGACTGATAAGTATTTTAAAGCCAACATCTGTAATATAGGGTCTAAGCACCAAAGCATATTGAATATCATGGTAATGCAAGAGAGAAAAACACATTTTCAGGCCTAATTGTTCTTACCTATCCATCTTTGCCTCGGGTTTCTGGCTTTGTTTTGTGTATACAAACACAGAAGGAACAAAATCAGGACTACACAAGTCCATTGACACCTCACCCGTAAATAAAACACACACTTCATTGTTTACTAGCCAAATCTAACACCAGCTAGTGCTGGTTAGCTACATTAGATTATTAGTCTACATCTTATAGACAATTATGTATGTAAATCTGACTTTCCGCTGAAATCAAAGAGTAGATAAACAATGTTACCTGATATAAAATGGGCTCTACAAACACGAGCATTTTTGATTGTGTCCTCAGTTCAGTGGTAGTCAACACGTTTGATAGCTTGCAGCCATGGACGCCGCCAGTTGCTCTGAAACAGTCGTGATCCTGTCGGAATCTTGAGAATCGGAGAACTTGAGTCAGACATTTTGATGCTGGTAACAGTTGTAATTCAATGTTTAAAACTAGATAGATAGATACTTTATTGATCCCCCAGGGGGGGCATTTCTTAAATAATTTCTTCTTGCTAACTCGTCTGGGTGGTTGGGGCAAAACGCCACTTCCGTTGCCAAAACGCGCATATTTTTGATGACGTCGGCTGTAAAAGGGTCTATAATCCCCTTTTAAAGTTGTTACATGAACGTGTTAGCAACCAGTTCCACATCCAGCCAAGATTGTATGTCTGCAGACTGGAGACTTTGAGAGGGTGGGGAAACTACTTTGAATGGGCATGGTAACTGTCAATATTTAATATATACATTTATTAAATATAATTTAGAATTTATTTAAATATATATATATATATAAAATTTGGCCAATCAGAGGCTTTTCAATCCTGTTGTCCAGTTCACTTCTTCACTTTTTAATTCAGCAAATCACTTCACAGTACTATAAGGGGAGGGGGTACACAAACAACCGACAGCAAAGGTCATATGTCACTTTATTAAACATTAATTTTTTTTTCAGGTGAGAAAGTAACCATTTAGATTCCCAGTATGTGGTCAGTTTATCCAAATAACGCACCGTTGTCAGAGACGCCGCTGCTGCAGCAGCTACTCGTTTAGGCCTATACTCCTTATTGCTTTATGCTTCATTCGATTCAACCGAAAAGGTTGTGATAATTCAACAGGCTAACAATAAATATTCGTAAGGTCGTTATTGTAAAAAAATGTTAGCCTTGGCACACCCGCAATTGGTGTGCCTGTTTAAAATGTTGATTAAAAATTTTGCAGTCTGTTACTGATACTTTGATCCTTTGACTAGAGCTAAAACAAAGTTTTGTCAAAACAGCTGACTTCACACGATGTGACTCTAGATACAAATACACTAATATATGCTATAAATACACTATAAATTCACAAATATACAGTTTACTATAAATACACTATAAATACACAAATATTGATGCGATTAATATCATGTGCTGACTGCTGCTACTATTCCTGGCTCATCCACGGCCTGATAACTGGTGAACTAACTTGCAGTAATTTATATAATGATCATATTTATTTATCACTTTTCAGAGAAATGTAGAGCATTTATATAAACTGAACAATAAAAATATATTGTTAGCATTACACCTGAATAATGAATATTTATGTTTTTATAATAGCTACCCCTCTTCTGCCGTCCTCCACTCCTTTGGAGGAATAATAGTCGAAGAAATGTAAAGAACTTAAATAGAGAGTGTGTCAGAGAATGTATTGCACCTAATACTCTATTAGGTGCAATACATTCTCTGACAGTTTGTTTTACAGTTTGTTTAGAAAATCCTCAGTCTCCATTGCCACTTCACTCAAATGTTTAGGCCAAGCAGTTCCAATTCACTGTCAAAAACAGAAAAGAAAACAGTGAGTGGGTAAACAAATGGTATTGTAGATATTGCAATGTACTTCATTATAACAATATCAGTCCTCTATGCCCTCATCTTAACACAGTTCAAACTGTGGTCCCTGTTTGTACCTTTACTTGGCAGTTTGAATGGACAGGGAGTGTACTTCTGGAAGGCTGAGGACAGTGGTCTGTAGCAGAACGACTGACTTTACAGGTTAGAGAACGGTCACAATTACATTTTGCCTTCACAGAACACAATATTTGCCTTACACGATATTTCAAAACTAACATTCAAATCAATGACATTTTGTAGATAACGTTATATTCTCTACAATTTTCTCTATATAATATCTATATTATTTGTTAATGTTAATGATTGCCCCCCCCCGATTCAGGCTCTTTATTGGTGAAATTAGTTTTTGATTGAGCCTCTGATTGGCCAGATTAAAAGTCTCCGGTCTGCACACCCTACTCCATACAGCAGTTACAGAGAAACATAATCATCAATATCTGGCTATTTAGCTGCTAAATGCTTCACTATATTCACCAGCTAGTCTCTAACTGGGTCTGTCTGCTGTTTGCTGCTGAGCAGCTAGTGGACAGTGGCTTTTTAGAGCTTTTCTCTGAAAACAGATGCCTGCTGCCACTGTTGGAAACCAGGCTGATGAGAGTCATGAGACTGAACAGTAAAGTTGTGGGCCGTAAAACCCAAACAATGAGCTAAAAGAGGCTCAAGCACCTTCAACATTAAAAGTAGTAATTGGATTTCACAACATTTCACTTTGTGATGATATATGTATATTATTTTCCAGTAAGTAAACAAAACTCAACCAACACACTGTGTGCTGTATCATGACAGCAGTAAAAATAAGAAATGAATGGAGACGGTTCAAGTATTTTAATCAATGCAAACATGCACAACAGGTAGTCAAACTCTTCAGGCAGTTAGGAATAGTATCCACAGGCTAACAAGTACTGAGTCCTCTGTCTGACACCAGTTACAGGAATGGATTTGTCCCCAACTAGTATCTCCGATGTTCTTTGGCATAAGTGCAGCAGTACAGTATGTGCAGTTAGATCTGTAAGTGGAGGTGTATGAGGCCCTGATCACTGACATGCATACGCACAGTTTGTGCAATGCTTTTGAGGAAAGGGAGGGTTTGACGTGTTGTAGTTTGAAGCTGCATCTCTGGGTATCCTCAGCTCTTGGAAGAGGTCCTATACATGTATCTCCAGAGACTCAGACGTGCTCAGTGCGTCTCTCAGTCTCTTGCAGTGCTTTGGCAGATCTTCTATTTCACACAGTTCAGTCAGATCAAAATGGAATCCAGACAAGTTGTGAAACTCCGGTATTATAGTGTAAAAAAGGTGAAGAGAGCAATAAGAGCCTCATCAACTATGATGTTAAAATAGTCCTTTATAAAGGCTTGCTCTAGATTTGGGGTGCACTCATCTGGGACCTGGGACTCAGGAAGGAATAATCACATGTGATCTTGTGACTCATGTGAGTGTATCTTCTCGTTATAGAAGCAGTGACTTTTAGGCACTCTGTTCCGCTCTTTGAAGAATTCAAGTATTAAATTAGCTCTAAAGTTATCAATACAAGGGGGACACAATGCGCTACTTTGAGCTTTGACTTTATTCAACTTTTTCCTGTTTACATCTTGCTGTAGTACAGAGGCCTCCTTATGACACACCTATCTATTACCACAATATTAGCCACTCCAGTCCAGCAGATGGCAACAACATGATAAAAAGGAGCAGTCAATAACAAGATGGCATGGAAGCTAACTGTAGGCCGTTACCACTCTTTATATGAACTATTGCATATTAGCACTGCTGCAAGACTAGTCTAGACTATTTTTTGACAACTTGGGGTATACTTCTGGTATAACTCAGATATGAATACAGATATTTTTGTGACCTAAACAGGTACAGATAGTAGCTTCTCGTTACACCCTTAGTATGTACTGGAACATTTTGTTCATTGTAGCACTACTTGTTGCCAGGATACAGTAGATAACTATAGTGTCTAATCAGTCACATGAGTCCTGTCTTGTTCTGGAAGTGTTACAGCAGTTTGTTCCACAGCAACAGAAAATACTTGTTTCTGGTTAGGGTTAGCAGGTTAGGTTAACTGATGACTCTAAATTGCCTGTAGGAGTGACTGTGAGTATGAATGTTTGTCTTGTCTCTATGTGTCGGCCCTGTGATTGACTGGCAACCAGTCCAGGGTGTACCCCGACTCTCACCCAATGTCAGCCAGGATCGGCTTCAGCTCCCTCTGCTACCCTCTAAGGATAAGTGGTATAGATAATGGATGGTTGGATGATGGGTTTATCTAGTGAGTTTTACCAAGCTTCAAATTCAGTGTGTTGCCCTCTGGGAAAGTGTTTGTGATTATGGGACAGTGTTGTAGTATCAGTGCAGCAACAACCCCTCCATGCCCCCTCCTAAGTTTATTTGCAGACGTCAGAGATGTTTTCCATGGTCAGCTGGCCGGCGACCTCACAGAGCGTGTGATTCCCACACAGCACTGAGAATATGACCTGGGCCCTCGGTCCATAAACATACCCAGAAGGTCACCCAAGGGTGGACCACACTGCCACTGTGCACTGGCACCGGGATGGGTGTATGTGTGTGTTATTCAGGAATAATTCATTAACAATTAATTCATTATCAGGTAATTGGTGATTTGTTCCTCACTTGTTAGCGTTACCAAAAAAGTATAATGCAGTGAAGTACTGACCTGGGTTGAAAACAACTTTTCTTTTCTTTATCATTTCAGCACTGCAGCTGTTGTATTGCTCTGTTCTTTTTATCAGGACTATTTACATATTATGCTATGTTGTGTTACATGTTAAAATAGCTTTAGTATCCTGAATAAGCCTGAATTAGTTGTAACTACTCTTGCCATGCTTCTAATGTTTTTTAAAATGTTGGTACAATCCTTCTTATTTCATTGAGCTTTAAGCAGTTGTACTTGAATTGAAGGTAGTAGGAGTAATAGGCTACAAGGGCGAGCACTTCTAGACCAGTTGGCAACCACTGCTCTATAGGTTGGACCACTGTACTTAGGAGGCTCTTTCGGGACCTAATTGTATAAAGTAAGAAATGCAAGGTGGTTTAGGTGAATTGAGTTGTATCAAACTGTCTGCAGACTCACTATGCAAAACAGCAGACAATAACAGTATACGCACTATGACTCTATGCCACTTAGGATGGCATCTAAATTCCATTCCAATTCCGCTGAGCATGCCCTGTGGTAAACCTTAAGGTACTGCTGATGACCTCATACAGGTTACTGCTGTTCATCATGCTGAATTCTTCCTCCCACCAACACACAAGGTGACTCCTATGAACCAAACCTTAACAGATCAAGTGTGACAGATCAGAAAACACTCAAATGAATCGTTTCTGTAATGCTCATGGGTCTTTTTAGACAGTACGCATAATCAACCTACAGTACTTTGTTGTATTTTGTTCTTTACTGGGACTTGTTGGAAAATCCAGATTTAGTCAAAGCAGAAGGATGAGCAAGCAGAAATCATCGGGTGTCTGAAACCCCCGTGATTCGCCAGGTGTGGAGGTGTAAAAGTAGGTGGGTTTGAACTTCTCTCTTGAGCTCTCTTTTTTCATTCTTCACATAACTACTTCTGTCACTTTTTGTGTGCAATACAAACCAAATACAACTCCATGAATGTCTTTTGAGGAAAGACAGTCTGAAAGTGTGGACCGTCCCTATTTGAAAGATTATTATGTCTCGCCTCTGTCTATGATGGTAGGTATTTTGCCCCTCTTTCAGTGTGGCTGCTCGGTTTAGCTTTAAAAAACTGCAGTAACTGCAGCTTAAAGCAATTCCACACTGGTGTCACAGCTATTAGCTGTGCTGGTTGCCAAGGTTACATAAGTTTAAAATTTACTTAACAGAAGCTAAATTGATTGTTTTAATTAAAGTTTTTTTTAACCTTTTTTTGACATTAGCGCTTTTGGCATGATTACAAACAATATTTTTTTCTTATTGTGAATTTTCTATTTATGCTTCTTGACTTGCAGTACTTGCTTATCTTTCTTTATATTTTCTACTATGTTTATTGTTATGCACCAAAATACCGAAGCAAATTCCTTGTATGGGTAAACCTACTTGGCAATAAAATATGGATACAATGATTGATCCCTATTTGATACTGTGGTTCGAGCCAGTGTGTGGTCACCTGACCGGGCAGTAGGGACCCGACTGAGGCTTGAGGGCAAGAAACCTGTCAGATCTTATGATGCTGCTCCTTGGCCAATCCAGGTGAAGACATTCTCAGAGCTATATTAAGCCATTTTACAGCACAGCGTTGTACAATAAAATGTAAGTTGTAGCCACTTCATGCTACACACATAATAATAAGAGTAACAGTCTCTGATTTCCCCTTGCTGAGTTAGCCTGATACTTATTTCATCCATTTTATTTTCCTGCGACCGGACATTAACCAGGAGTAGGCTGGGTAGAGAAGCAGCCTTAGTTCCAAGCTGGATTAGTTTAGCTCCTATCCCACTAGTGGTGCTGCCTGGTCCGGCTGGACTGGCTGGGTGGTCGGAATATGCTGTGGGTAGTGATGGTGCCACGATCCTCTGCACTTCATTATTATATCTGTCATAGGTAATACTTGCTAAAGCAATAAAGGCGAAAATATTAGCCTAAATGTACCTAAGTTTGAAGGAGCTACTGGATGTCACTTCAGCACATGCCATGTGATGATGATGGTGATCCTCTAAACTCTGAACAAAACCCAGTGATTCCTAGATGCACTGGTCACCAGCATGCACCAGGAGGTGTATTCCTCCTTTGGCGGAGGTTAGCCATGTTCACTGAACACAGAGACAAAATTGATATCGAAGCTCCTATCAGTTAGGACAGCCACAAGTGCACCTCCCAAAATGTATGGAGTGTTCTTTATATTACAATGAAAATCTGACTGTAATATTATATAATATATAATATAATTTTGAATGTCCTACAAATACTTAAAAATTAGTAAACAACCAAACATACTTGTTTGTAAAACACAATAAATTTACTCATCCAAAGGGAAAAATATTAAGTAAAAATGAAATTGGTCTTGTCAAAGATAGCAATACAAGCCCCCACCCACATACACTGGGTTTATGTTGGTGGGTGGGAGCCTGAGTTGTATTCCTCACAGGTCAGACTGACAGACTGGGAGGTCGGCTCTGCTCCAGCTGGCCCTGATGTCATCAACGCAAGCTCCACCAGCAACCAGCAGCCCACACAAACTCCAATTCCATTAAACTGGATGCCAGATTTCTGGGTCCATATGAACAACATGTGTTTGTCAGTATGTGCAGGTTCACATGTAAAAACTCTGAGATTCACAGAATTTTATCGGGGGTGGGGGGGTGAAAGCCTGCTGAATATTGGCACCTGATGTCATGCTTACATTTTCAATGTCACCAACCTTCTAACAAGGTGCTCACAAAACTGTTCCCCATTATACACATGCCCCTGATTTCCTTATCAGCTTCTTCCCTACTTATACCGGTCCCTTTCTTTTGTTCCCTGTCGGTTCATTGTGTTCAGTATCGTGTGTTCTGTGTTGCCTGCCCTTTGTTGGATGTGTTCTGTGTTCCTGGTGTGTAGTTTTCATGTTCCTGTGTTGGATGTATTTCGTGTGCTCCATTTGTCTCCCGAACCTGGATTTACCTGCTTGTTTGCTGCTTGCTTGTTCGCCTGCCTGCCTGTACCTGCAAGTAAGGTTAAATAAATCTTTTAACTGTCTTGAGCCTCCTCATCTGTCTGCGCTTGGGTCCTCTCCCGACCATGCCATGTAACATAAACATCTCCACTTGGAACCAGATCAAATGCCACAATACAGACATTGGCTAGACAAGTCATAAACTAATGATGGTATGACTAAAAATTCTTTGGATGACTCTTTTCCTTTTCTCTTTGTTCAGTTTGAAGCTTTCTTAAAGGGAAGGGGAAAAAATCTCTCACTCTTAAACAACTCCACTCAAAAATTGCAAAAACCTGATATACAGGGTTAGAAAGTGGAAGGACCCATATCAGCAGCTCATTCACTGGTTCAGTTATAAACATATAATACAATATAATTATATAATACAATACAATGGCTGACAGGACAGCCAGCAAACTAGAGGTCAACATTTCCCCTGGACCAGCACAACACTGTCCATGACAAGGTGTCTTCATATTGCTGTCACACAAGTACGTACACACACACACACTATCACTTTTCATCCGTCTTAACAAATACATCATGTCATTTCTGCATTTCCTTTAAGAATGTGCCACAGTAGGCTAGACTGTGCCCAGTTCATTGAAGTAAGATATTTTTCTATGTAGCTGTTTTCTGAGAAATTATATGGTTATGTCATGGCCTTAGGATCTCTCCAAGTGTTCAAGGCTCTATGGAAGTCTGTTTACAGATTGTACAAACATCTTCAGGAAAAATTACCCTGGGGCTAATGACTCACATCTGCCTTTAATTTACTACCACTCCTTTTAATCTAATCCAATTTTAACATGTCATAGGATCTGTGAGAAGAACTTATGAAAGGCAAGGGTTAACAAGAAGAAGAAGACACTGCAATCTTGTCAATTCAGTCACGATATTCACAGACGAGTTGTTTGGCAGACAAAAACACGCAACATTGACAAACAAGGCATACAGGGTGAACAAATGGCTGGCTTTTATATCGGCAGCGTCTTTAACAAAAATGTTTTCTAGTCGTTCAATTTCTGCATCTCTAATAAAACCGTCCGTCTTGCTGCACATTGAAAGGGGATGGGTGCAGAGGCAGAGGGTGGACCTGTCAAAATTTAAATCTGATTGAATCCATTATCTGATTGGACGGGGCAAGACTTTCGGGGGCAGAGATTCAGAGGGCGGGACTTCCGGTGATGACATGGCATTATCTGATTGGACAGAGCGTGACTTCCGGGGGTGTGGCTTGTAACGTGGTGCAATCTGATTGGGACCTGTCAAAGTTTGACAAAAGGGTGTCCCTATATCTCTCTCTTGTGCATAAATTTACTCACATTTCCCCAAAATGTACCCTTTTTTTTGGTATCTTTCTCTCTCCAAATAAAGTTACGTGTGTCTGAACAATGCTTAGCTGCACAGCAAACATTTGTAATGACTGACATAGAAGTGGGGCTCAATTGAGCATTTACCATGCTCACTTATACTTAGTTATTAATTAATTTTAAAATGATAAAAAGTTGCACTGGCTTCTAGAGCTTTCCCTCCACTGGCTCAGGCCTAAGTCTTGTGAGCTCTTTCAGTGTTAGCAAGCTAAGCTACAAGGACCAGGCTAAAAACCATTCTTATTTTTTCCCTTGTCCCTCTCACCTGTTTTAAGGTGCATTGCAGACATCATTGGTGGAACAGTACAGAGGCATGACGTTTGGACACACCACTGGTGGTGTCCTCATTTAACTGGTTAGGTGAAGGCCTGGGGTCCCTCCAGTCTGTGTTGCTGCTTAGGGTTGCACTACTGGAAAGACATGTTTGCAGACAGCCCAGCTGTGTGATGGTTCCATAGTAAGTTCCATTGGAAGCTTATTTGATGGAGTAGTGAGTGCCACATTGTGCCTCCAAAGTTAATCTAGCTGTAGTCTCCTGTTTTCTTGAGGGGTTTGGAGACATGTCCTCCAGCATCTGCAGGGGGAGCCCAAGACATTCCCAGACCAGTAGGGATATATATAATTCTTCCAGTGTGTTCTGGGTCTGCTGAGGGCTCTCCTCACAGTTGGACATGCCCATAAAACCTCCAGAGGGAGCCATCCGGGAAGCACCCTGATCAGGTGCCTAAACAACCTTGACTTGCTCCTGACATTGGGAGGGAGCAACAGAGCTACTTTAAGCTCCTTACAGATGTACAAGTTGACCACCATGTATCTAAGGGTGAGGATAGACACCCTGCTAATGAAACTGATTTTGGGGGCTTGTGTCTTTCGGTCACTGCCTAAAGCTCATGACCATAGGTGAAGAATGGAACATAAATGGACTGGTTAAGAGCATCACCTTCAGGCCAGAGGTAGCTGGATGGCATGGCTGGAGAAAAGGGCTACCCAATCAATTCAATTTTACAATGTGTTGACAACACTGGGCCACCATAGTGTAACAACCTGCCCAGGGACTACAGATGAAAATTAGCTTACCAGCTAACTCTGGCACATTTACATTGAAGTGTAAACTGAAATGTTGATTAATGTGCACTGTACCTGGTAAATAAAAATAAATAAATAAATAAATAAAGAATTCAATTCAGTTTTATTTGTATAGCGCCATATCATAACAAAGTTATCTCAGGGCACTTTTTCATATAAAGACCCAACAATTCCCACCATGAGCAAGCACTAGGCGACAGTGGCAAGGAAAAACTACCTTCCAATCCAAACCTGGATAACCTGGGGAAAACGGATGGATGAATGGTTTAGAGACAGACCTGATGTTGGCCACCCTCAGCTGAAATAGTTTCTGCAGGGGCAATGACGGATCATCCCGGGAGTGTTTTAGACCATTTTTCCAACCCTGTCACCAGACAATAATGCTGATACTGGATGATTCGGTAAAACCCTGGTGTCACAGTCTGTCTCCCTGTCCCTCCTCTTAAGCCACATCCCCACTTCCTCAAAACCATTCATTGCCATTCCCTACCTGTCCACCAGATGCCCTCAGACTTTTTCACCAGACTTCCTCATTCACCTGCTCACCTGCACCCTTCCCTAATCAGTCACTCATTACATATACCAGCCCAGATCCCTTGTTCCTTTCTACCTGTTTTAACCAGATGAGCTGTGGATGGAGCAAACGGATCAAAACGACCAACCAGACAAATGGCCTGGGTCTAAATGGATTTGTCTCTAGAATTGACTGATTGAAGGCTGTATTGGTGGCAGTGATAGCTGAGGTTATGCAGAGGGAGCAAAACAAGATGTTACATGTTACCCTGAGGTTGCGGTGAAGCATTAAATGTTAATGTTTTTAGTCCTCCCATGCAACTTTGATGTGAAAATAGTAGCTATATAATTGGGGTACTATATTAATATCTGTTTTGCTCTTTGTCAATAGATTTTATGTTTGACCTTATTGAAATATAATTCCATTTCCAAACAAACAGTCTGATTGAAGTTGCAGTGACTAACATGCATGTGTCATTGGGCTACTTTTTGTCATTCCAATCCGGCAACGCGGCTGCTTATAAAGTAGGAAGATAATGATTTATTACCACCCACCTATCTATGTTCCTCTTCCCCCAAGCCTTTCTGCACAGATCACTTGGTTCCACCTTTGCTTATGTAAAGACAAAAATCCAACAGCCTGGCTATTAACAGTTAAAGTTACGTAATGAGATAATTAACTTAATTAAGATTCTACATTTTCTGTGGGGAAGGACTTGATTTTGTCCTGAGCAATCACTAGCATAAGGACGATGGGACATCATTGTGAGTTGACACTGAGGCTGGATTAGCCGGCGTAAAATCAGCATAAGTGAAGCAAGTTTCCAGAGAATGGCACTAAATATTGAGAAAACCTCATGATGCAAAGTAACAGTTCTCTTGTCAAGCATCATACCAAGATGATTATCCCCACAGCTAGCATAGTAAGACCAGACAAATGGAAATTAAGCCTAGTTTTTTTTATCGTTGATTGCACTTGCTGTTGGTCACCAAAATTGCAAAATTTCCTAAAATGAACTTGCAATTGCACTTGCCATTTTTCCTCTTGTTTACATTAGTGGTTGAATACTTTATAATGATTGATAATTTTCAGTGTTTACCAGTGCATATAACCATGAAGTCAGTGCTGCCATAATGAAATGACTGCAGTATTCAAAATGTATAAACCATTGTCAGACTCAACATGACTGACACAGATATAAAGTTTATATAACCTACATTAGCAGTCAAACAGGAGCTGAACACAGACGCCAAACCCTGAGGTGTGTGACTGTGTGTGTGTGTGTGTGTGTGTGTGTGTGTGTGTGTGTGTGTGGAGGGGGAGGTCACCTGTCAGCACACTGATAACATTCAGACAGTGGGGCATCAAACACAGGAATCCACCCCTCCTACCACACCTGTCCAACCATACACACAAACACACACTCTACAGGGGGGAGAAGACTCATCAGAATACCACACGCATGTTTTAGTACACATACGTGTGTGTGTGTGTGTGTGTGGTAGTGCTACTTGAAACTTAGTTTAGATGGGGCTGTCGGCCACTTTACGAATATTGTAAAGTGGAAGGCTCAGACAGATTTGCTGTGTAGAAGCAGCATGTTTATGGGGCTTTTTCCCTTTTCAAAGTTTTATTCGTCACGTGTAGTCAAACAAGTTTAACAACAGTGAAATGTTTTATCTGGAAGGCTCCAAGCCTGTGCTAACACAACAAAATAACATTTAAACATATGAAGGACAGGATAATAAATATAGATAAAAATAGACATGTGATAGACCTGATGTAAACTATATCCTACAGTGCAATCACGTTGAACAGATGAGGTGCATGGTTCAGATAGCGAAAAAATTTATAAAATATATATATATACACACATTTACATTTAACTTGTACTGTGCATAGAGCAAGATGCCAGGGTTCACTCTCTGTCTGTCAGTGGTGGAAGGGGGGTGTATAGAGAGAGAGAGAGCGCTCTCTGAGAAGAAGGGAGGGGTGTGCAGTAGAGGTAGAGAGGGGAGAGGGGCAGGGGGTGGTAGTAGGTAGTCCGTTGTCCGTCATGTTTTGCTGTTTAAGAGTGTAATTGCTTGAGGATAAAAACTCCTCCTGAGTCTCTCCGTCCTTGCTCTGTAGTTACAGAGGCGCTTTCCAGATCTCAGCATCCTGAACAGACCGTAACCAGGATGGAGAGGTGGTTGTTCTGACACCACAGTGCGAGACTGTCCACCTCATGCAGGTAGGTCCTCTCATCGCTGCCGGAGATCAGGCCCACCACCACTGTGTCATCTGCAAACTTCACAATGGAGTTGGTGGCTTGTGTTGCCACACAGTCAGAGGTGTAGAGGGAGTCAAACTGTATGCTTGCACTCGGGTATATTGTTGCTTGCGCAGATTTCCTGCACTCCAGCTTCAACCCCTCTCCTCGCACTCAGGATGTTTTTGTGCGCTCATGAAACATCTGCTCTTAGATTTCTGCTCTGTTCTCGGATTTTTTTGTGCAACAACCCTGTCAAAATTGTCAAAACCAATAGAATGCCACCTGAAGTGTTAACCAATGAAATGGTCGCTGCCTTGTTGCAGGCGCATTAGCTTTACTTCTTTCCACGTCCTGTACGAGCAGTTACTCTTTAACCGGGTTCATCCACTCCCGCCCTCCACAGATTTATTATATGTACAGTTAATATATATACCAGCGACCACACTTTTTCTTTTACTATTGTTAGGGTCTGGACGTATATTTTCTTGATTGTGGACTTTTTGTTGTTCCTGGTTTGTTTTGAAGTTTGGGTTGTCTTGTTCCTGTGTGTTCCTGCCCTAGTGTTTTCCCCTTGTCTTGATTATCTGTTGATTTGCCCCACCTGTGCTTTGTTACTCACCTGTGTTCATTTCCCTTGTTAGTCGGTTCCTATTTAAGCCTGTCTTGTCCCTGTGTCATTACCCTATGTTGCGTTTTGCTTGGTCTCTGTGCGTCTAGCTACCTACCTGTTGTGGTTTTTCCTTTGTTTGAGTTACGTTCATGTTACTTGGTTTACCAGCACCCAGTACGTATTTAAATAAATCTTCTTTTTGAAAACTAGTTAAACGCTTCTACCGAGTCTGCATTTGGGTCCTTCACCTGCTAAAACCCTAACAACTATAATACTTAATATATATATACCGTATACCAGCGCCCGTACTTTTATTTTACTATAATAACTACATTTTTTTCCCAACTTTATTTAGAGAAATAGGTAATTGACAGTAACAGACCATTGTATTGTCAGTGACTCTTATGGAGGAGATCTATCCCAATCCCTATCTTTTTCAGCTAGGTATAGCTTTCACACGCACATTAATAATCTCCTCAGAAGCAGTTTTATAACAATTTCAACAGAAGGGTTGCGAGCCCTTCCTGCTCATGATCTTCTATGGCTTGGTGTGAAAAAATGACCAAAAATGCTCTACTCTAAGTGTTTTGGACTTTATGAAGCCTGTGTGTGTTCTGTTAGAAGCTTCAAGTAAGGTATTGTCTTTTTTTTCTAAGTGTAAAATTTGATTTTGGCAGCACCCAGTGATATCGTCCCAACAGACACTGTGACGTGCATTGCTGCCCATCAGGGCCGTGGTTACTGTCAGTGTTAACGTGTGTGTGTGTGTGTGTGTGTGTGTGTTTGTCACCTTGTTGCTTAACCTGGGCCTTTTCATCACCTGCTCTTGCATACGTAAACCTCTTCACTCTGGGTCATGAGTTTCCCCTGACTTTTACCCTGTTATGTAACAGCTGGCCTTCACCAAGGCTCTTTTACATCGGTGCACTCTAACTTGTTTGTAGAGTTGGGTGCTCAATATTGTATGTAAGTGTGGAATTTTTGTTGGCTTTCCAGAGCCATCAGAGGTGTGGGTGTGGGTGTGTGTGTAAATTATTTAAACAGACTGGATTTAAATGAACCCTTTGAACAATTATGCAATTTAAATGAAGTTGGGTTTTTTTTCTTGTATGTCCACAGGTTTTCAGATATGTGTATGATTAGATAGAGGGTAGTGTCACTGTTCCACTGATCCATTCTCAGCCTTAAAATGTCAAAGTATGGATACATGAAGGTAAGAAGGATTATGTTCCTATATAAGCCATTACATTTAAGACAATGAGATGGTGTCTATACAATGTTTTTTTATTTCTATATTTTTTTAAAAGTGAGAAGGTGTAATCTTAATGTACTCCTCATAATAAAGAGTGCTGGACACTGGACTTTCACTGGAACATAAAAGCTAACATTCATTTACAGTGATCTTGACAAAAATATTGACATTTCTTATTTGCTGTGATTGAAGAGGCTGATGAGGGAATCAGAGGCAGGTGTGTAAAAGAGAGCAGGTGAGGCTAATCAACAGACACACAAGGGCAGGAACAGACAGGAAACAGGAAAGTTAAAACTTCAAAAACAGGAAACCGACAAATTAACAGGATGTAACAGCCATAGATCTACCAGTCCTGTTCATTCCTAACTGAATACCACAGCATGTGATGGTCAGCAGGGTTCTGGGTGAAACATGCAGAGAGTAAGGCAGCTTTTGCTGATGTATATTTACCAGTTTTCTGGCAGAATGATTAGACTAAGCATGACAGCCATCTTAATGATAATCTGTTGCTTTTAAGTAGCTGAGAATGTAGAAAATGTTGCATGTAGAAATGCACACACACAGACACTCAAACCAATGTTACGCCCTTGTTGTGAGTACTACAAATTATTTGGAAATCTTATCATCAATAGCATTTGTTAACAATATATGTGAACACGCTCATATATTTAATCCTCCAGATTCTCCTGAGTCACATTTTTCAAATGACATTTTTTCAATTTCATTATTGACTTGGCTCTTCATCTATACATGCTGCAAATTGTGAAATTGGCTGCTGAACCTTTTAAACAAAATTTCTCGGGGTTGAGAAGTGATAACCCCGACCCCTGCGGTGGATAATGTCACAGAAGGCCTATTTACAAAATGCACAGACTTTACCAATTCATCTTTGGATTTTATGTTGATGAAATTCGGTGTTCTCCAAGCTGAGCTGTGGCCATGATGGCTTTCGCTCTGCATCCTGACTACCCCCAAATAATCTGGTCATGTAAACCACACAGTAATGATACTGAGGGGGGTATGTACTAAACGTGCTACAAGGCTATTACCGCCAGGGGCGCGAAATTATGCGTTACTACAATTTATCATTTAGTGTGGTATTAACTTAGACTAAAAGATTAAAATGAGTCCAACCACATTTAATTTGATTTCTGCTAAATAAGATCTGATGCTGTTTTGATGCACATGTCTGGAGAGCACTGGAGCGCAAAAGAAAGTGTTTTCTGCTACTGAACTTGGAATATTGTTTGGAACTGCAAGTGTGGATTCATCCCTCACGAAGAAGGTTGTATGTGAGGAAATATTAGGCAAATAGCCTGATATCACTATTCATGTAATAAAAAGATCATCGAATGAATGAGAAAAAATGTGTGGAGATTTCATAATTACGACTGGGTGAACCCAAAACACATCCCTCCGTGCCAGCGCCGGAACCGCACAAACCAACGCTGAAGATTTCTCATGTGCAACAGCTCAAGTTGCACCACCGGGTGGGCTGCTGACATCATGCCGAGGAAAGGCATAACGTCGCCCATCCTGCGCAATACTTGACGGGCCAACTGTAAAATCGCCTCCACCCGTGCCTCTGACAGCTGTGCAGTCATGGTGTGGGAGTCCAGGAGGAGCCCCAAGTAAGGTGCCTGCCGACTGGGCTGCAGGACGCTCTTGCTGGGGTTGACGGCGAAGCCCAAGTGCCTGACGTGCTGAAGGACCAGCACGGTGTGGGCTTCCACCTCCCGTCTGGATGCCACAAGAATCAACCAGTCGTCGATGTAGGTTAAGATTCTCACCCCCTGCACCCTGAGTGGTGCCAATGCCTCCCCCACACACTTTGAGAAGTGCGTGGGGACAGGGAGTAACCGAACGGAAGGCGACAGAACTGTCCCCCCATCGCAAAACGCAGGTACTTCCTGTGACGCTGCAGGATGGGGATGTGGAAATAAGCATTGGTCAAGTCTATGGACGTCATCCAGTCTCCTGGCTGGATACACTCCAAAAGCTGCCGGACCGGCAACATGCAAAACAGCATGCGCGCAATGTAGCTGTTCAAGGCGCGCCTGCGAGAAGACAAAAGTCTGAGCGACAAACTTCCCCGACGACACTGTCTTGCCACGCTGGGTCGACACATTATGATCGGCACCGTACTCTGGCACACTCCCTACCCGGGTAGTGTGCCGATCAAAACAGTGGCGACCCACAAGCCAAAAACCAAAACACTTCATTAGCTGCCTTGCTAATACGGGAATAGTCATGCTTAATAGTACAGACGTCAGCACTAACGTGACTGTCAGAATGAGTAGAGCGAGTGTCAAAAACGTTCTCGTAAACAAAACACCATTTACAGTTTTTATTGGCAATATAAGGAAATTGTTGACGATGTTGCTGCCCGCGGCCAACCACCGACTCCCGAACCGGCCCGACATCCCCTCCTTGGCCATGATCACGACCACGAACACGGCCCGGTGGTGTGAAGGAAGGCGCCTGTCTCTGCTGACCCGAACCGGCAGACATTGCCCCTCCATGGCCCGATAACGCCGCCGGCTGCGCTGTTGTGGAAGCTGCTGGTGAGGGGGAGGCTGCTGGGGGCGCAGATGCAAGCCCAAATGCTCAGACTCCTTCCTTGTGCTTTCCAGCCGCTCTACCATAGTGTGAATGTCCGGGCCGAACAGCAACTCTGTCGAGAGGGGGGAGTTCAGGAGAAGGCGCTGCTCCCTCTCCCGCATCGAAGACAGGCCCAGCCAGAGATGTCTGTGGCCCACCTGTGCCTGGGACATCCGCAGGAAAGCCGCCGTGGTGGCCTGGACCTCCGAGATCTCGGAGTCCAATAGCTCCAACCTCTGGTGCGACAACCTATCCAGTGAAACGCCATGTTTTTTGCCAACGCCACCACTAGAGCGGCGCCAGCGTAACACTGGTTCAGGAAGCTGGCCGTGGCCCTGTCCCTCTCGGCTGGGAGCGATGGCTGACCTTGACCCGGCCAGAAGGAAGCAGACAGGACGAGGCAAACCCTCACTTCGTCCTCGATGGGGGGAACACCCCGGCCTCACTCCCAGCCCTCCATGGTGGGGAGGGAGCAACTGCCGCGGGGCGGTGAGTACATGGATTTTGACTCCGGTGCCGAGGCAGAGCTTCGAGGGGATAAACCAATAGCGAAGCACAGCATAGTTAACAAAATGTAGGCTACTTTAGTCATCACTCATAACCAAACCACATTTTTTAAGTGCTGTTGTTTTGTTAACTATATTTTGTTCATCAATCCGGTCCAAACTATCCTGTCATAACAGATCAGTATGGACAAATGACTACAGGACACATACTAAATATTAGAGGAAAGCTTGCAGTTCTCACAATAATTTAAACAAGATAAGATATGGCAGGGGACAGGGATCAGGAGAGGTGGGGTGTAATCCAACAGTTAAAAAAAATACTAAAAAAGGCGGATGCAGCCCCCTTGATTCCATTCAGATGCTGTTAAATAGTCTACCAGGCACTTAATTTGAAGCATACTAAGACCGTTAAAAGCCAGCTTCAATTGTTCCCACATGTTTAGGACATTTTGGGAGGGGCATCTGAATTAGAGGTGGTTGTTACTACAAGCAGAAAAACAAGAGCAATAGAGTCATTAGTATTTAATGTTGTGCAGATTTAACCTTCATTTCACTGTTAGCAATGTGGTTTGAATCATTAGCCAATTAAAAGTGAACCTTGGCACAGACACATCACTTGTGTCCTAATTACTGTTTATCTCTTTGAAGATAAGAAGGCTCTCTACTGGCTGGACGGAGTAGAGGACTGTCAGGGTTATTGTCCATCTGCTCGCTGTGCCCTTACTGCCAGGTCCTTTCTGCCCTGTGTTAAGGACAGTATGACAATGGCCCGGGCTGTTACTTTTACACAATACACCACATGATTACTGTGACCTTCCTCCTAATAGGGCGGACTGTGCTGGTATGTGGAGCTACAGTCGAACAACTTGCAGAATGTTGTACTGTAGTAGTCACCTCATCTGACTTGTGATGTGGGTGTGTCTGCTGACTCATAACAGACCAGGCATGTACGCCTCTGTCTACATACAGTGATCCTTCCACTAGGCTTCCATCAGACAGCAGTACACTCCAAATTTGGCGCCAGACATTTTGAAAACTGCTCATTCTCTTTCTGTGCTTCACTTCACTCAAATCACCTCTTTCTTTCTTTTCCCATTTTGGATCTCATTCTTTGAGTCTGAAAGGCTTCACATTGAGAGAAGTGGCAGCAAACTAAATAAGGACTCTGTATTTAACTGGAAGATTGTATTGGATGTAATTTTACACTAACTACTGCCTAAACTCAGCTTACTTCAGCTCAAAGCAGTTTGGTTAATTTAGGTCCAGTTCAATTAAATTCATCCCATATCCTAGATTTTTTTTTTGAACAAACACAATAATTCCTAAAGGCAATTTAGAGTTGCCCCTGATCTCTACATCTTTAGGCCTCAACCAGTTTTCTTTCTGTGAGGCAGACTGTGTATTTTTTCGACAAACAAAACCTAAGCCATCACAATAATGAAAGATGCTACAATCACATAACAGCACAGTTTGTCTCAAAACATCCATCCACCTGCAATGAAGAATTTGAGAAGGTGTAACTGCTGTGTTGTTTGTGGGAGAGAAAAAAATTCTACAGGTTTGCTACTTTGTAAAGCATTTTTCTCTGTGACTTTTGAAATTTACTGATACACATGTGACTATTTTCTAGAACTACAAATTCCACTGTCACAGGTGCTCAGTTGTTTTGCTCCAATAATTCCTTCATAAAAAACACAAAAACAACATAATAATCTGTATAAAATACACAGAAAACAGCAGGAACCTATGAAATGAATACAAGAAAAAATAAAGAAAAAATAACCAAAATAAATTAAATGAGTTTAAGTGTAAGGAATAAAAAAAGGGATTTTACATAATATACTGCAAACTGTTTTTGTGCAATCTTTTACAGTCAAATAATTTTCAAACATTAAAGAATATTATAGTAACCTTTAAATATCTACATTAAGTATGTAGAATTTAGCGACAGTCTTTGTTCTGCAAGAAAAAAACGAATATACCTGTTCTATCATTAATTCATTTAATGATGTTTTTCTTTTTAATGTTAACAGAGTGCATTTTTACTGATAGTCAATATTAAGAAGGTAAAAGACATCAATTAATCAGTGACGGACAGATCACTTCATCAAAATTGCTGTTGTTGGCAACACTTTATTTTTAAATGGTAAATGGACTTTTACTTATATAGCGCTTTTCAACCGTTGAAACGGTTCCCAAAGCGCTGTACAGTAATCTAAGCTTTTAACAGTAGTCTAATTCACCCAATCACACACCAATGGGGACACAGCTGCCATGCTGGCCTCCACCGGGGGCGACTTAGGGTTCAGTGTCTTGCCCAAGGACACTTCGACATGTGGAGAGGAGGAGCCGGGATCGAACCACCAACCCTGGGGTTGATGGACAACCACACTACCATCTGTACCACAGCCGCCCGTAAAATTAAAATTTTCTATCTTTAAAACTCTCCAATAATATTCCCACTCTAATCCCAAACTGTCTGCGACTTACAGCGCGAGACTACATAGGTCCACTTGATTACTATCCCGGCATACTCTGCTGTCTTATCAGCTGGGCGGAGTTGATTTGTGTACTGTTATACGTTATGAGTTCTAAATTTGTTTTTCACTGTGTGAGAAAATGGATGTGTGGCATGAGAGCTGTGAAAAGTTGACACACTGAGTCTGACACACAGTCTCATGGTCAATGTGTGACAGTTGGCAGCCCTGAGGTTAGTGAAAAGATGAAAGTGAATTGCAGGCAACATGAACTCTCCTGAGGTCAGTCTGTAATCATCAGGTGGGGTTTGCAGGTCCAGCTTCATTAAGAGCCCTGATAGCAGCTAGAGACTGAAACTGAGAGTTGCTGAGGTGGCTGCTGGTGGGTGGTGTGTCATGCCATTCACCTTTCTCTTTCAAACCATGGCCCCCATGCCCCAGTTGTGCCATTAATGGACATGTCAGGTTGTGATTTGGCAAGACCAATGACTGGCTTATAGGGAGCATCTACTGTGGGTGTGGCTTCGTGCAGATCTAGGACCAGTTTAATGCCAGAGTAAATGTGTTTTACACAGGGAGCTGAATCATTACTCCTGTAATAACCTAAGGTTTTTAGTAAATCTTGATAGCATGTGCAATCCAAATGTCAACTTTTGTTTGTAATTTGTTATCCTGTATTTATTCTGTTTATGGATGTTTTTCTAAGTTTTGGGGACCATGAATGTCATGTTTTTAATTTTTTTTTGTAATTGGGGTGAACCGAGTGTGTATTTATTAGTTTATTCAAAGCTGTGGTTTAAAGACAGCTTAAAAGATTATATGAGAATTATTGTTGACAGTTTCTTATAAAATATTTTCTCTTCTTTGGAAAAAGTCCATTATTGAAATAGCATACACCTGCAGGGCAGGCAAGAGGGGAAAGGACAGTCTGTGTGAAGTGGTGGTGGGGGGCAGAGGAGGACGGGCTCCTGCTGTCCTCCTTAGTGTGGGATCTCTTATATCAATTGAATGTACTATTTTTTTCTTGCTAATCTGTTATTGGCCAAAATGCGTAAATTGATGCTCCAACAGAGGATGTCCTCCCTAACCAATCAACAACTAGAATATTGACATCACGTTGGTCCAATGATTATTTAAAAATAACGTTAGCTAGCTACTTTTGTTAGCCAACGCAACAGTTAGCTTGTTGTAGCAGCCCTGAAGGACTATTAAGCATGAATTTGGATTGGAGGGGCATGGCAGCGGCAGGATGCTGCCGGGGAGCGGATGGAGAGCCCTGCTGGTGCAGCCTCGAGCCTCGCAGCCTCAGCCTCAGGTGGCGTGTGGAGGCCCACTCACCCGGGACTGGATCTCAGTATGGGCGACGGACTTCTGCACAGGCTGCACGGCATGAATGATGGTCATTCATATGTTTCATGTGTCATTCATATGTATGTATATGTGTATATATATACATTCATATGTATGTATATGTGTATATATATATACATGTATATATGTATATATATGTATATATATATGTATATATGTATATATATATATGTATATACGTATATATATATATATGTATATGTATATATGTGTATATGTGTGTATGTATATATGTGTGTATGTATATATATGTGTGTATGTATATGTATATATATATGTGTATGTATATGTGTATATATATGTATATGTATATGTCTATAGATATATATATATATATATGTATATGTATATTGTGGCAACCCAGGAAGCGCAGCCAGGCTGATACAGCCCAGGAGGCAGGTTCCCAAGCTCAGGTTTGGGGAGGTGATAAGCGGTGTGTTTTATCCAGTGCAGGTGCTGCAGCCTCTGGGGAGCTGGAAGTGGTCACACCTGCTGGCGATTAGTTAATCAGCCAAGACAACCATATACCAGGCTGCCAGTTCAGCAGAGAGAGAGAGACTTTGGACAAGGAAGGAAGCGGACACCCAGGACAGAGACACGAGACCCTCCACCTGGGTGAGAAACTAACCAAGACTGATCTCTCTCTCTGCTCTAACTTGCAGCACAGCAAACTTACCCCAGGCTAAGCGGAAGCCTCAAAGACTAAGGAACCCTGGACGAGAAGACATCTTAGTTAACGTTTCTCCCTCTCCCCTGAAATCTTGATTAAAAAGACACTGTTTTCTTTACTACCACTGTCCCTGAGTCTCCTCAATTGGTGGAAACCCTGCCTCTAACCTCCTGGTCTGCCACATGTGGTGGAGAATGCGGGCAACCCGGTTCTATCGCTGAGGATTCCCTATGACAGAGGCACTATGGAGGACGCGCTGGCCTAGCTCCTCCAAACCCAGACCCAGCAGGCTCGGAGTCTTAGAGCCCTATAGGACGCAATGACCACCCTAGGCCAGCACTTGATGAGACCCGAGAGGCCCACAGAACCCGGTAAGGTGCTTACCAAGCAGGTGCCTGACGATGACATTGAAGCGTACCTCGAAGTGTTTGAGAGGACCGCTGAGCAGGAGCGGTGGCCAAGAGCGAACTGGGCCGGACTTCTGGCCCCCTTTTTGACGGGGGAGGCCCAGAAAGCCTGTCGCGACCTATCCCTGGTGGAGGTGAATGACTATGATGAATTGAAGGTGTCCATTCTAGCCCACTATGGCCACAATCTCCAGACCTGGGCCCAACACTTCCACTCCTGGACCTATGATCCCACAGGTCCCGTCCGGCCCCAGGTGGCATTACGATCTGGTCCAGGGCCGAAGCCTGGATCGTGACGGACCGGTGCATCAGAGCATTGCCAGCAGATGCCAAAAGACACGCCTCACAAAGCAGCCCAGGGTTAGTGGATGACCTGGTCGCCCTGTTGGAGAACCACCAGGTCACCGAAGAACTGTTACATAGTAGTCGGGAAGAACCGGGGTGCCCCAGCAGGCCCGACCACCGGGGGGACCGGCTCAGGAAGGTAGACCTGGAACTACTCCCCCACCTCCCAACTCCCTGATCAGGCCCACCCCGGGCACTCCCCCAGCGCCGTCCGCTGGTAAACCAGGACTGCCGGAAGTGCTTCACCTGTGGCCAAGAGGGCCACTTAGCGTGGAACTGCCCGGTGTCGACGACCCGATGCCCACCGCTGAGTCAACAGGGACGGCCTCGAAGAATGGCAGCTACCTCACCACGTGTTGGGCACATGAGGACGCAAGAGCTCCCCGGCTACTGGTCTGGATTGGAATGCAGGATACTGAGGCCCTGCTGGATTCTGGTAGTGCCATCACCCTCCTGAGGCCCGAACTCAAGACAGGGCCCCAGGGACCCCCAGTCCCCGTCTCCTGTATCCATGGGGACTCCCGGGATTACCCCACCACCCACGTCAGGGTACAGACCACCCGGGGTGCCTTTGAGATCTGGGCGGGGCTCGTGGAAACCCTGCCAGTACAGGTGCTGATAGGGTGGGACTGCCCTATCTTTTGGCGTTTGTGGGTCCACCGGACTGCTGGCCTGAGGAGGGGTCGAGAGAGGAAGAGACTCCGGAACCACCAGGACGTGGAGAGGACTCGCAGAGGTGGGGTGAGTGTTGTCCCTTTTCCACACTTGAAACACACACTTTGGTGAAAAAATCTAGTAGGGGCCATAGGTGCATCCTGGTCATCATGGACTATGCCACCCACTACCCGGAGGCCATCCCATTACAAACCACCAAGGCCATGGCCAGAGAGATCTTCTTCCTCTTCACTTGGGTGGGCATCGGCAAGGAGGTCCTAACAGATCAAGGAAGCTGTCATGTCCCGAGTGATGAAGGAGATGTGCAAATTGTTGAAGGTGAGCCAGATCAGGACCTCGGTGTACCACTCACAAACAGATGGGCCCAGGTGCGGGAGTTCCGACCTGGGGAGTGGGTCCTGGTTCTCGTCCCGACGACCGACTGCAAATTCTTAGCCAAGTGGCATGGGCCCTATGAAGTGATAAAGAGGGTGCGCGAGGTCAACTACCAGGTCTGACAACCGGGGAGAAGGAAACCCTGTCAGATATATCACATCAACCTGCTGAAGAAATGGCACACCATTGATGGGGTCCCAGTGCCATTGTTGTCAACGGAACCTCCAGGGCCCGGCCCCTCACAGGTGCCTCTCGGAGCACAGTTGGCCCCAGCCCACCGACAGGACCTGGTGGAGTTGACCAGCCAATTCCACAATGTCTTTCTGGACCTGCCGGGCCGTACGCAGGTAGTCCAACACGACATCGTCACGGAGCCAGGCTTCGACCGTATCGCATCCCAGAAGCAAAAAAGGGAAGCCATCAAAAGGGAAGAAGATTTTGGACATGGGGGTGATCGAAGAGTCTCGTAGTGCCTGGTCCAGCCCAATTGTGCTGGCCCCCAAACCTGATGGTAGGTTCTGCAACAATTTTTGAAAACTGAATGAGTTTGACGCCTAGAGTAGATGAGTTGAGTAGACGTGTGATCAGCAACTAACTATATAACGGCATGCGGTTTTTCTCTCATTTTCCTGATTCTTATTCTTCTTATTATTATTATTACTATTATATACTGTTAGATATCTTGCAAGTTAGTATGTCGGTGGCAATTTAGTTATGCTATAGCTGGTCACTGATTGTGCATGTATTGCTATATCGTATTCAGATATTAATGAATGATTTATTGTGGGGGACGATAGTACCTGCATGAGAGGAGACTGAGGAGAGAGGTCTGAGGTGTTGTGCTATTGTTTACTTCTGCTTTCCAAAACCAGAAACCAGTTAAGCCTGGCCTAGCATACTGCAAAACATGCCTCCCTGGCTTGGCCCTTCTATCATTGCAGAGCCAGAGCTCCACCCATTTTCTGCCATCAGGGTCTATCCAGCTGAGAAACAGCTTTGAGATACTAGGAAAGCTGGAGCAGCAACAGTCCATGGTGCAGCTGAAGCCTTCCACCACCACAGTGTGGCTGCCTACATCACAGAGTGGAGCCCCAGTGCCCATTGCTTCTGGTCCTCATGAATTGTACTGGCAATCCGCCACCTGGGTGGCTCCAACACCACAAGGCAATGCTCACGTCATCACACAACATTGATTATAGGTGACTTGATCATCAGGAATGCCAGAGTAAGTTCAACAAAAACTTGCTGTCTCCTGGGTGCCACTGTTGGCAACTAGCTAACAAAGCCCTTGTGATTCTACCAAAAGCACCTGAAATTATGGTCATCATCCACATTGGCACAAATGATATCAGTAAAGAGTAGTCTGAGCTACTGAAATCTGCACCTGTTCAGAAAACTCAAAAGAACTGTGAGTCACATCTACGTGTCCAGTCCAATTCCCTGCTGTGTGGTTGGTTGTTTGAGCAGACTATTGTTGCTGCACACCTGGCCCTCCTCAGCCTGCGCTCCCAACAGCGTGACCTCTATTGACCATTTCATCCAGTTCTGGGACCGTAGGCAGCTGTACAGAGTAGGTGGCATACATCCAATCTGGTTAGGGGCAAAACTATTATCTGCAGATATTTATTACAGTGTTGCCAAACCACTTCCCCCACATCCTCTCGCTCTGAGCAGTTCCATCACAACTTATCCCCAAAGTCCTAGCCCCGTGTGATTGGTTCCCCATGTTACTCAACTGTACAACCTTTAGTGGCCCTGCAGCTTTTCCCATTCCTACTATAGCTATTTATAATAGCTTATCTACAAGTTAAAATCTCTTGAATCCCACCACCACAAATACCATACATCCAAAGTGCAACTTGGTCAGCCATGTTTTGCCATTCCCCCTGCTGGTCATCTCCTATTGCTGTGCTAGTGGGAAGCCAACTGTCTACCTACTCATCAGCACTCTGATTGGTGTTTTAGTCCAAGTAAACTTTTTGAATGCCAGATCACTTTCTAACAAGTCCTTCTTACTGGGTAGAAGAACAAGCGAGCGTACAACTCGGATGTGTTCAAAGACCATTATGAATAGCTGACCACATATTGTGAAAAGCTGACTGATTTTCTAGCCAGTTAAATTCAGTTTGTCAGTCACATATTGATTTACTGCCTGTAAATCAGTGGCAAAATGATCAGTGCCCAGTGAATAACAGCATAATATTTAACCAGGTCTTTTGATTACTGTTAAATTGTAAGTTAAGAATTGCAGTCAGGTGCTTACCACTGTTTTCAGAAGTTCAGTTCCTCCAACATAGCTGCAAGAGCATGAATATAACATTGTCCTATTGTAACTAAGTAGTTCTGAGCAGTTATGAGAGCAGAGTCGCCAAATAGGTGTGATGTTATTAGAATAATTACTTTCTCAGTTATTATGGTCCACTGCTGCCCCCTTGTGACTCAGTCGAGAGAGGGGAGGGAGACAGACACGAGTTACAGAAGGATCGCCAGAAGTTTTTTTTCTAGAGAGAGAGACAGACATGAGTTACAGAAGGAGCGCCAGCATGTACCTTGATGTCGGTGGCAGTTGGGTCAGAACCAGGCTCAGACCTCACCTCCGACACGTAGTCTTCAGTGCACCTTCTTTGCTGCTGAAGTCTAACAGGTTTAAATAACTTCACTGGAAAGGAGCAGAGTTTCATGCAATTAGAGTTTATTCTTTTGACAGAGATAAACCCGAGTTGATCTCCGGAAAGCAACTGAAAAACAGCCTGACTGTGCCCTCGTTTTATAGGGGCAAGATCTAACACCTGCATCCAGCGGACATCTCTGCAGCACAGGATCTGCCGATGTCTAGCTCACATTAATGGTCATTCATCACAGATTATGACAGGAGCTGGCATGAGAAGGGCTACGCAGAGCCCATCTCGGCTGCTATCTGTCCTTGTCGATGGCAGGGAACATGTGAGGGAGATGGGAGATAAAAGAAAAGCTGCTCGCTGCTGTACTCAGGTGGCTGTTAGAGTGGAGAATTTCCTGTACACTGTACTCCCATCTGAGAGGCCCAAACCGTGACAGGACACAAGTTTGAGGCCGGGAAACTCCCTCATGATATGAGCTGGGATCCCTCCACAACTGCAGAAGCCCCCTCCTTTCTCTAATACACACACAGTCTCTCTGTGTGACTCTAAATACAGGCTTAACATTTGGTATGAATACAAGTAAATAAGTAAGTGAATAAGTAAAATTTTAAGTGATATATTCGAACACGGTGATTATTAGTTGTTAGGTTATAATAACAGTACTCTATACATGTGGTTTACCACAACAAGCTCTTGTGCTGAAGAATTGGGAATAGTTTTAAATTAAGGAACTTAGTAATGATAGACGAACAGAGTTTTCTTGAGAACTGAAAGGAAGGTTATACAGCCACGGAGTTGCTGACCGTTCAGACGGTGCATGTATTGAACATTCCGGTGAGTTAGCTGTTAGCTACATGTAGAATTAGCCTTTCGGCTATTGCTAATCTCGAGAATGGTTGTTAAACTTGATGATTCATTGCTATTACACAGAACAAAAAACTAGTCGGAATGAGACAATAATCTGATGAAACTACTTATTATGTGGGTTCACTGGGAATTGTTAGATATGGTGTAATTAAGAAGTAATTGCTAAGTTAGTGAGTTGCTAACCCAGCTAAAGGTTGGAACATGTGTTATATATTGCTGTTTTTTTGTGGTTAAGGTTATGTTCAGTAAGTTAGTTCATTAAACTGGATAGATAAGATTAAGTTAAAATAAAATGTATTAAGTAAATTTGGTATCCTAAGGGAAACATAAATGGACTGTTGAATTGGACTAATTAAGTAAACGCTCTGCACGTTTTGTGCAGGCTGGTTTTTTTTCTGCAACCACGTTGTAGATGGAACTGTGCTGCTCAAGTCATCGCCATTCCACTGCCTTCTGGTTTTCATCTTCATCATCATCTTTCACTGCTCACTAGACTTCCATCATCATCATCATCGTCAGTTGTCACCTGCAACATCCATCAGCTTCTTTGTCTTCTCTACTCTCTTGGGAGCCAGGACAGACAGTTTCCTTTCATAGGGTGGTGGTAATAAGTTGAGTGCACTCATATGTATATATAGGAAAAAGAAAGAAAGAAAAAACTCATGAAACAAGTTGACCAAATTTAGACCAATTTTATATTGTTATTTCTGTGAAGGACTGTGAATTTTGAAGATTATGTTTATTTCATTGTGTTGTTTTTTACTGGATGTGAACCTAATCGCCTCAGTTAAAATTGGTTGCTAAACTGAGTAATTTCATTAGCCATATTAGTTTTTTCCAAAACGGAAATTGATCATAATTTGGTAAATGATAAGAAAATTGTATTTTGTTTCCAAGCTGTAAATTATACCGGTTGTGGGTGTGATTTGGTTCGTATCCAAGAGAGTATAGATATTGATAAATCCTGTAACTAAACTGAACAATGTACTACTGTAATTGAGGAACATGCATAAGGGTGTGTTTCAAACTGAAGGGAAATAAGACAGAAGAAAACGAAGGATTTCAATACATTGCAGTTAAGCATAAAGGTACTCAGTTGTTGGTGTGAGTTATTAAAGGGAGAATTAAGTACGGTCATTGTTAGTGTACTGCTCATCGCATTCCAACCTCCTCTAGAGCCTAGATATTTAGATATACTTACAGACTGGGCGATATTCGTGCCAGGTGGGTTACACTATACACAAACACAAAGCGCCAAGCATTTCAGGTCTGTTCTCTTCCACTCATTTTGCTTTGTGTTTTTAAGCTATGTCAACAAATGTGAATAAATGACACACAGATACATGTCATTGTCATGTTATCCTTTAGAAATCTATCCATCCATCAGCAGTTCTACTTCAAGCTCCTTCCACATCCCTGAGCTCCACACCCTATCTCTACGGATCATCCCAGCCACCCTGTTAGGAAAACTCATTTTGGCCAATTGTAAATGCAATCTCATTCTTTCTGTCATCACCCAAAGCTCATGACCATTGGTGAGAGTTGGAACGTAGATCAACTGGTAAATAGAGAGCTTCACCTTTAGCCTCTGACATTTAGGTGTTTTTTTATGTCCACTGTCAATGTTTACAGTTCTTGCTTTCTACAATATCTGTGCATTTCATTTAACACACTGCCAACTATTTCTTAGGTAGAAAGCAGTAATAATGAAAACTGTTCACAGCAAGGTCTGTGGGTTATAAAGAGTAATGGGACACTGTTTCTTGAAGGACACATTGCTTTTGAAATTTAAAGCGAACTTTTAAATGCTGTGAGAAACACAAACATCATATTGGGATGGAGGCAGAAATCTAAAAGACAGATATCTCAAAATCTGGACAAATACAACCCAAACTACAAAACTATCTGCATGGAGAGATAACGCTGGAGGTAAGTCAAAACAAAAAAATATAAATGTTCCTAGAAGGTGGTACAGCACCTCTGAGCCAACACTGGGTAGATTTGCAGGTGTGACTGGCATAAAGACCACGATCACAAAAATTTGGGCTAGAGACCAAACTCAGTGCTCAAAGGTCATCAGGAGTTGCCTCATTTAAATTGATCAGATCAGCCCCTCACATTACAGAGATGAAAACGAATGGCGCATTTAGGTGCTAACTGTCAACTCGTAAAGTCAGACATTTCCAAGTTTACCATCAGACAGTGGCAATGAAACAACTGACACAGTTCCATGACACTCAAGTTGTGACCTTTTAACTTTAACATATGATGGATTTTTCTGTAACAGACTACCTGTAGTGATGACTGACATTTCAATAAAGGGAAATCAGTTAGAAATGTATAACATTTTAGTACAGAAAATAACTGGGGCATTTGAGTTGTGTACACCAAAGATTCACGACGAGAGGAGCTGCACTACTTTTAAATTAATATGGTCTGCAACATTCTAAAACCTGCCAGTTTACACCAATGCAACTAGACGAGACGGTTTATCATTTCCATAGCAGCGACTCTTTACCTCAGTGTTTCTGTCAGCTTTCTGTAGCGCAGCTCCATGCTGCCTTTACAGGAACAGGACATCAGAATCATCTATAAAATTTCACCAAAATGCCGTTTACTGTGTCAGTTCAGGAAATTGGATGCTCTCTTCCTTGGTATTCGCCGTGGAGGAAATTAAGAGTTTCTTTCTCTTGAAAGCATTAATTTCTCCTGAGGATACACCATGAATGGCATGTTATTGCCGTGGTTACAAATATAAAAAAAGGGATATTCCGGTGTCGGACTTCCCATGAAATCAACTTAGCATCTAGCATCCAGACACACACTATAACACTATTCAATTCTCGTGGCTTTATTGGCATGACTCCATACAAGACAACGTTGCCAAAGCATATTAATACAAACTATACAATCATCATAAACATAAATATTTTAAAAGTTTACTGCTGCAACTATTCTCTGCAGCATTCTAAAACGTCTTTGAATAAAAGGAAATGTGAAATCATTTACCAGGTTGAATTTGCCTGGGATAGCACAAAATAATGTCAGACCAAACTCCATTCAAAAATCTGCTGAATTAATTCTGTCCTATAAAATGCCAAAACGTCACATGCCGGGTAATAAGTGACATGTGCATTATAAATATAAAGACACATTTATTAGTAGACTAATTAGCAATAAAATAACCAGTTCAAAATCAGATAGTCAAAAAATCTGCACCAATCTGTAGTGGGTTAGGCCTACACTCATTGCAGGTGTCTGAGGCTCTTACCGATGACCGCCTCCTCATTTACACCGACCACCTGAGGATGGTTAAGGCCGACATGGATGGGTGGTGCAGCCCTTTCAGGCGGACCTGATCGAATGCGAGCTCACTATCCAGGTGTATCTTGTCGACATCCAGTGCGACAACGAGGCCTAGGCTACTTTCTGCACCTCTGGCTGGGAGAAGACCAGCCTGCTTCTTCTTGCGTTCCCAACAACATATAGTTGAGCAGGGATTCAGCCAGGTCCTCCACATGCAGTTCAAGTACCGCAAGATTGGTGGCCTCCTTCTGCTTTTTTCCAGTAGCCTCAGACTTTTTCCTTGGTAGGCTGCTCTTGTTTTCTGTTGGAACAATTAATAAAAATGCTCTTGTTTGGCATTTCTAAATGGCTGCTGTTATCCAGTTAAAATCAAATCTGTTATTTGGCATTCAATGACATGTTTTTTTAATGATGTAACACATAATAATAATAATAATAATAATAATAATAATAATAATGAATACATACATAATATAAACATAATACATAATATAAGTCATAATACTAATCATTATTTGGCATTCATTGACATGCTTTATTAATGATATAACACAGAATAATAATTAACATTAATATTCAGTGAAGACAATTAGCCTGCTTTTTATTTGATGGGGGGCGGTAAGGGACCTGCATAATGGCTAGGGGGGCGCTGGCCCAAAAAAGATTGAGAATCACTGTGTTACGCAATAGCAAGATAGCATTACAGGATCACAGTAAGGTTTAAAGGGCAGCATCCAACAACTGACTGGTTAAAGGAATGTGGGCAGCAAGATGATTTTTCAGATATGATGATGTAAGAATTTGTGAATGAGAGGATCTCTGTCAACATGAGAAAGTGCAGAGAAGACTGGAGCAGAAATGAGTAGGAGAGAAAAGATATTCCTTATTGAACTTTCCCCAAAGCTTCACAAGCCAATTGTACCATGAGACACAAGAGATTCAGATTTGGTCTTTCTAGCACGGTTTGTGCTACGGGGTATGCTGACAGAGCAGTGAACACACGGAAGACCAGGATTTCTCACTGAGAGACACAATTTATTTACACTTGCCCAGCACACACACTCTTGGCTGACGTTTTCCCCTTCCTGTGGTCCGTCAGCCGCTCGCTTCTCGTGGCTCGTTGTGTTCTTCTCCTTGCTGCCAGTCTCACTCTCAATCATACTGCGTCCTCCTCTCTTCCACAGGTGACACTGCTAAGAGCATACAGTGTTGATTAATTCAATTCAATTCAGTTTTATTTATATAGCGCCATA
>LKNJ01004121.1:39570-69792 GCA_002120245.1 Maccullochella peelii | reverse complement strand
TGGTAATATTTTAAATATGCAATTGAGGTGTTTTCTATTTGCTTGCTGTTTTGTAATGTAACTAAGTTACATAACCGTTAAAATGAAAAATACTTTAAAAAGGTAACAGTTTGGTGTGAGAGATCTGTATGAATATAATTGTTTAAATTGTTTATATCCTCTTCATGTCAACTTAAGGAGGAGACAATTTCTGTTTTGTTTCATTTGGTTATATGAGTTTAAATCCACTATACGATCACTGTGTCAATGTATTATACAGAGTTAGATACTAGCAAAGGATTATGGGTAATCCTCTAGAAGCAACGGAGGATTTGCCGCTAGACAGCATGCGTTGTTTGTCCACAAGAGATGACCATTCTATTCTATTCTTTGCCATAAATGCAGATGTGGAATAAACCTGCTGTTACCACAAATCCGACCAGCTCCGAGAGATTGATTTCAACAGAAGACATATCACAGAGGTCACAATAACATGCCAAAATTAAACTCATCTGGTGTCTGTGCTATCTGCAGCAGGTGTCTGTACTCGGTCAGAGATCTGCGGTGACATACAGTGGTCAAATTGTGAAATTTTAACAAAGGGGATGGTGGCCTGTGCAGGTGATTCAGACTAAGCTTTACCTCGAATTATGTAACTGTAGCAGCTGAGCGCGGTGCGGCCAGTGCAGGAGGGCGGGACTGAGAGAAAAAAGCGCAATTACAAATCCATCTGCTACTTCAGCACCATGGATCAATACAAAGCACAATTAGGCTACTGATATTTCAGAGCCATGGTCGGGGCCGTAGATTCGAACTTGCACAAACCTCAGTCAGACTAACATATTCAACTGAGTAAGCCCTCTGCCCCTGCACTCTCTCTGCTACTGGGGGATGTATGGCAGGTTAACAAGGGGGATGCATTTCAGTAATTTAGCTAACAAGGTGGATGGCATCACCCCCTCATATTGCCTACTGGTGATGGAAGAACCTCCACTCTGTAACACCACTGTACAATCACAAGTGTTTCTGTAGCTCCAATGGAGTGACACTTCTTCTCTCTAGCAGATCATGTCACGTCAGTTTCAGGGGTTAAGCATTCATTCATATCATATCAATAATTTCAGCCTATTCAGACCTCCATTCAAGACTCAAGTAGCGAAAAATCAGGTTGTGTCAGATTTAGTAGCTACAGCTATAGCTAGTTATTTCAATATGTTTGATATATGTTTAATCAACATTTAGGTAAATATAAGTATCAGATCGGACTCAGTATTGGCAGATACCCAAGGATAAGATAAGTTATTAGAGACTCGGATCAGAATCAGGTCCAAAAAAACTTGATCGGGACATCCCTAAATTGGGCTATATTTATAATCAAATTGACATGAACATCTGTCTCCAAAGTGGAGACAATGTGCTGAGAGTGTTATGGTTATTTATTTCTGTTTAAGTCCGTAACTACGATGAAACAACATCAAATTTCGTTTTTCCTGTTCCCTCGCTAACTCTCTTGATCGCCGCTCCCTCTCTATCACTGATCTCCACGTGTTGTCTCTTGTTCGCACACACTTTCTCAAAATTGACACTTTTGAACCCAGGAACTACAGCAGAGTCTATATTTAGACCCTGGTTCCTCCAGATGAAACAGGTAAGGTTCCAGAGATCCTGAAATTGTTCCTGGGTTTCATGCAAAGCCTCCATAATCCCACAGTGTTCTTATAAATAAAGAAAAATAGGTATATTAGCTAAACATATTATCAGTTTGGGCCTAAACGCTTAGAATACAACCCCACAGTATTCTGTTATTATTATTATTATTATTATTATTATTGTACTTTGCTCTGTTTTTGTTGCATTCAGTGTGAGCCTGGAATGTGATCCAGAGTGGAACTACAGAAAAAAACTACGACATGTCATTCAAGTTAATTTTACATTTCTGGGTGTTGTGTGATAAAGGATATCCTCTTTCAGCTCGATTGTCTGAAGGGATTGTACGATGCTTGTATTTAATTCTAAATTCATTCATTCATAAATTGCTTCTATAAAATATAATAATACCAAAAGAGATACTAATAGGAAGACGTCAAAGTAGACAAAACTCAACAAAAAAACCCCCCCACCACAACACAAGTTGCAGTACAAGTACAATGGTGTATTAGAATTAGCAGTAGACATGGTATAAGATGGCATTAGTAACAGTAGTAGCAGTATTACCTGGGGATGTTGAGGAAGACCAGACACTGCAGCTTCAAGTCCTGAACTTTTGATGTTAAATCTGTCCCGTCACACTGGAGACAGAGAGACAGAGAGAGATTGATTTGATTAATTTTTAAAACACTTTTATTTATCAATAAATAACAACAATCAAGACAAGACATAGTTACCAGATTAAACAGTGATATAAAGTATTAAAAATGTATCATAGAAACAGAGGGTTAAAGCACGGCTGCCCCTCAACAACCGAACAGATGGCTTCAGTGAAGCGCCACTGAGACATACTGTAAACATTATTCATGAGTGAGTAAAGCCAGTAAAGTCCACTCTGACTCTGGCCTTCATCAGAAGCAGCTCCTCACCTGAAACATTTTCTACTTTTTTTCTACTTTTATAAATGGACAGTTTGGCCTTTCCCACTACAAAGTTCAACAGCTGCCACTTCTTTGCCTTTTCTTTTTTATAACCAGCACCAAAAATAAAAGCAGCTTCAGACCAATTTTCATTGCAATTCCTGAACAGAAGTCTTTTATCCATAGTTTCTGTGGACTGACAGAAAGTACATTTGGTGGTTGATTTTAGAAACAAAGCTGTTGACAGCCAGTGCTCCCTGCAGAATTCTTCACTGCACATCACCTGACCTCGTGTTTAGTGGTGGTTTATAAAAAAACCCTCCAAATTGGTTAACAATCATCCTGCACATTCAACCTCTCTCTCCACGCAGTGTCTTTTGACAGAAACAGAGAGACGCTGACGCTTTGGCAATATTGTCTTTGTTACATTCATGCCAATAAAGCATATTCAATTGAATTGAACTGAAAGAGAGAGAGAGAGAGAGAGAGAGACAGGGGCAGCGATAGAGAGAGGCAGCAAGAGGGAGAGAGAGGGAGATGGAGTGACTCAGTGTTTTCACACAAATAACTGACTGCTTGATTGACAGCAACTCACCACCACTTTGATGTGCTTAGACAGGTCTTTGGAGCTTCCCATCAGGAAATCTGAGAATGCTGTCTGTATGAGACAGACACACACACACACACACACACACACACACACAGGCAGACAGGTAAGCAGGATTCTCTGAGGTGTGCATCGTTAAGCCCACAGTAGGATGGAGCTATCTTCCACTGCTTCTGGCAAAGACAGGGTTCCCAGACAACAGTCTTCTTCACTGCTATACTTCTATACAGAAACATAAAGGGGCCTGAAGACCAACATCGGACAGTTGTAACACATCCTGCAAAGCAACTGGTGGTATCTTTAATTGATCTAGTGATGCATTGTGTTAGCCTCTGTGATCCAAATGGATTCAACTGCTTGTGTAAATCCCACTAGCAAAATATTTTAGCCAACTTTTTTCAACATAAATGTTCCATAGGTTTCAGTAATCTGGCAGTGTCACTAAAATAATTAATAACAGATCTTTACATTCAATTAATAAAATGATCAGAATTGAAGTGCAACTTATTACATGTCAAATGTAGTTTACAGGTGCAGCTGCTCAGCTATCATTTAGCAAAAAAACATTTACACACAGGAGGCGAAACTGAGTTTTATGTAGGTATCAGGAACATGGAGCAAAGAGACATCAGAAAGGGACAACAGCCCGCTCATATAGAATAGACAGAGGAGAGACAGAGGGAGGACAGAGACTCCATGTTGCTGTGAGAACATCACAGCAGAGACATGTAGGGGAGGGTTGCATCATGCAAAAAAATGTGTATCGTAAGGGCAAATATCTGATGAATTGCTCTGACCAGATGGATAGTGTTTGGATGCCCGATGAGGTGTTAACAAAATTTAGAAATATATTATTTATATTCATAAATAGTCCCTAATGTACATGAATTTGATGTATTGAGACATTAGTTTTTGTACTTTCTGTACAAAGTGTAGTAATGTAATGAGACAGAACTGTGTGCTGGAGAGGGAGAGGAAAGTGAGTAGAGCAACTCACTGCACCTGAGTTAATTAGAACAAGTGACTGCACCTGTCTCTGGGGAGCGGGTCATGGGGTTGCAGCCCAGCCAAGCAAGAAGTATTTTGCACTCTTTGCCAGGGGGATGGTGGTGTTCGTATGCTGATTAGGGCTGCCAACGGCAAAGATAGTTAGTGGGTTATAGGGCGAGAATTAGGAGTGCTCTTAGCCGCTTCCCAGCCTGTGTAAGAGGTTCTCCTGCTGAACATGGAGATGCCTCATCAAAGCTCAGACGCTGGGGTAGGGTCTTGACCCCTGGGAAAGTTAAATGGTTTTAAAAGACTTTATTCATTGTGTTCGTCTTTGTCTACGTGGATTGTAGTTTATGTTAATTGTTGTTTGTGTTAAGAGCAGCTTGGCAGCCTCAGTACGTATGGACAGATGTAGCTACAGCAGCTCCACAGGACTGCTTTGAGCGCACAGACTGGCACATGTTCAGAGATGCCGCCATGCAGGAGAACCACATCAATCTGGAGGAATATAAATGATCAGTGACATCATACATTAGCAAATGTGTTGATGATATGGTGATCCCAAAGACATTCATTCCCCAACCAGAAAGCCTGAACGAATGGACAGGTGATGGACCTATCCAGAGCCAAAACAACTGCCTTTCAGTCGGGTGACAAGGAAGCATACAGCACCACCAGAGCGAGACTGAAAGCTGGCATCAAGGAGGCAATGCGGAGGCATCAGGAGAGAATGGAGAGAGACCTCAACACCAAAAACACGTAGCAGGCGATCCAGATCATCACAGGCTACAAATGCAGGGGTGGGCGCTCCTGCTTTCGTCTTGTGTGAGAGCATGTTGCCAGATGACCTTAACACCTTTTGTGCTTGCTTTGATCTCTTTGATCTCTCTCCAACAGAGATTGAGCTGCAAAGTCTACTCCGCCTCCAGAGGACCGGCCACTGTCAGTACCCATCCAGCTAGTTTATGTCATTACTGACATTTTCAACATATCGCTGTGCTCAGCCCCCTTTTGTTCACGCTGTACATCCACGACTGCAACCCTCGTTCTTAACTTTTACAGAGGAGCAATAGAAAGCATCCTTACAAATTGGCAAGAGATGTTCACGGCCCAGAAGTTGGTGGATGGGGCTGGGTTCTTTCTGTAATCCACTACCATCTCCACTGTCTTTAGAGCATTGAGCTCCAAGTTCTTCTGACTGCATCATCACCTGGCATAAGTGCCTGAGGATTCCAGGTGCTGGAGGATGAAGTGGAGGGCCATGTTTACTGCATCGTCTACAGACCTTTTGGCTCTGTAGGGAAACTGCAGGGAGTCCAGGAGTGGGTCTGTGATGGCGTAAAGGTGAGACAGCACAAGGCGCTCAAATGACTTCATTACCACAGAGGTCAGGGTGATGGGTATGTAGTCATTAAGTACTGTGGTTAAGTCTGCAGCGTCATCTTGAAGGAAATGTGATTTCCCACTGACTTTAAGATACATACTGTGAATAGGGACATACCAGGAAGGTGAACACTGAAAGTGGAAAACTTTTTTGCATGACAAGTTTATTAATTTGACTGTGGAGAATATCTGACTTTATTATTGGGTTACTGTATGTAAGGCTCAATGAGAAATGACACCATTTTAGTGCCTTCTGTCACACTGACACAGTTCTTTAAACATTTGACCGTCTTGATTTAAGCACTGATAGAGGAACACGTTATTTTGGTGACTGATTAACTTATTGAACTGTATAGAAATGTTATGAGTGAGTGATGGCCTGTTGCAGGACAAATGAAACGTTGTGCTGCTCAGTATAAAATTACGTGGTCATTGTTCTTAGTGTATTGAGAACAGTAATAGTGTTTCAGAAAGTGGGCTGAAGTAATTGAAAAAATGTAAAAAAGAAGAAAAAAAATCATCTGGATTATTTGAACACAACTTTGGAGGAAACTGTACATTTAGTGAAGGCTAACAGTTTCCCTCAGTCTTTGTGTTCAGCTACGCTAAACACAGCCCATGACAATGACTTGTCATCTGATTTTGGGCTGGACAGCAAACAAGCACATTTTGTGTTAAAACGGAACAGAATTAAAGATTCACACACTGATCATTAACATGGAGGTGCACTCACCCCAGCATAGAACATCTTATTCCTAAAACGACTGTTAAACTTCTCTGGGTTGGCCTCTGAAACAATGACAGAGAGACAGTACATCAAAAAAATATTTCATATATGTAGCATCAATATTAAGGAGCGTCTCACATAGTATATAGTGTAGTGTGCAGTCAGTACCATTTGTTTGTCATTGTTCTGATCACTAATGTGAACGTACCTCTTGACTCGTGGAACTCTAGAGTCACATGGGCATCAAATCCAAGACTGAAGTAATTGTTGAAAACATCTAGAGGAAGCTGAGAGAGCATACACACAAAACACACACAAACGTACAACACACCAGTTACATTTGGGTTAAAAATGTAGTCTGGTGAATCTGGTCCCTTTTCACGCTCTTGTGTACTGGTGAATATTTTATTTCAAATTCACTGACACAGACTGGTCACCTATCAACCAATAACTGTAGACAGAGTGAGTAAATGAATTCAGAAACATGATGTCATTCATAGCAACGGGGTCAACCCCACCCCTTCTCTTAGCTTAGTTGTTCTCTCAGTAAAAGTTACTCTAAGCAGCTTTGTGCAGCAGAAAAGCAGAAACCCTTTGCTAATAACTTTTAGCACCATTTAGGAGGACTCCTTGTGGTAAGAGAAAACACTACAGCCCCAGGACACCTTGTAACTGACGAAAGTGTTCATCAGGACAAACTTCAGATTTTCTGGTGGCCCTTGACAACAGAACAAGGGGTGTGGAGCTGGGCTTTGAAGCGATGTTGGCATAGTGGCCACTCAGGGTATTGCACTCCCGTGTTCATCATCTGACACACACTGGCCCAAAAAGCATTTTCCCATACTCAATCATTGGAAAATGAGTGGCTGTAAAACCGTGAATAAATACAAATCCCCAAAATGACTTTTGTATTATAAGAATTTAATCCATTCAGTCGGCCAGCAGAAGTCTCTGACGCACATGCTCTCAAGTCGACTGGAGGAGGACTCTAGTTCGCACGCTCTATGGGCCCAAAAACGCAGAAGTGTGAGGAGGCCCACGGACGCTTTTTCAGCCTGTTGGATGGACAGACTATTGATTAGCTGGTTTACAGATGAAACGCATGCTCTTAAGCAGGCCTGTAGGAGACTGGAACATAGAGGGTGTAAATTAAAAATGGAATTTTTCTACCTTGCATGGCATGAGAGTGTATTGAATTACAAGTGTGCTCTGTCCACTGCCGAAGCCAAGCTTATTTCTCTCAACTGGAAAATTTGGCGCCTCAGGCCTGGCTATTGTGTGGTTAAAGTCTTACCTATCTGAAAGAACACAGTGTGATTCCTATAACACAATACTACAACAAACTTTTCTGATGTAAAATGTGGAGTACCTCAGGGCTCTGTTCTAGGCCCTCTGCTCTTTTTTCTTTATATTTCACCTCTTGGCCAAATTGGCCAAAAACAGCCAGTCCAGGCAAAAAGCAGATGACGGCTGAACCTAACCCAAACCACAGAGGGGCAACATCTTGCACACAATGGTGTTCTGTGGAAGTCCGTTCCCCGTGGAAATGTGATTCCCTCCCGTTAGAATTGTGTTTCCCGTATAGCGCCGCCCCTCGGTGATTAGGGGTAGGTTCAGCCTTCATCTGCTTTTTGCCTGGACTGGCTGTTTTCCCAGCAGAAGAACAACTCTACCACCTAGCAGTAGCTTATTTAAACCATATATTTACATTTATAGGTTACTGTATAGAGNGGCTCGTCGTCTGAAGTGAGTATAAGCTAAACGACCTGTTGTGTATGGATATCGCCATTGGGATGTTCCGCCATGGCGTTCTCTTGTCTGCACACAATGGTGTTGTTTGGAAGTCCGTTAGCGCCGCCCCTCGGTGGTTTCGGTTAGGTTCAGCCGTCATCCGCTTTTTGCCTGGTACATATATGTATGTGCTCTAATCAAGGGGTGACGAGCTATTCTGTCTATTTAGAAAAACTTTCCCACTGTGAAATTAAACACAAATTCACCGAAAGTCCAGATGTCCCAGTTTTCCACCAGCACCTAAACACAGCATGCATTTACGAATCTGTGAAGCCTGAACAGCGAGAATATAGTCTCAAAACCCCGAAAGCGAAAGTAAACTGATCCATGCGTAACTTTAACAATCTGTAAATGAAAACAAAGACATCTGAATGCGCAGGAAGCTTTTTGAAAGCAAAAAGGACATAGAGAAGGACATTCATACAATATATCTTTAATTTTGTCATCATGATTGTCCAATCTATAATTTTATTATGTTGGTCTATTCTGTACACACGACATCTATTGCATGTCTGTCCATCCTGGGAGAGGGATCTCTCCTCTGTTGCTCTTCCTGAAGTTTCTTCAATTTTTTCCCATTTTAAAAAGGGGTTTTTTTCTTATCTGAATCGAGGGTCTAAGGACAGAGGGTGCCATATGTTTTACAGATTGTAAAGCCCCCTGAGACAAATTTGTGATATTGTGGTATATAAATAAAATTGACTTGACTTAAAAATAATTATGAGTCAACTTTTCCATTTAGTTTGAAGGGTTAAAGATGTAGAATGTGTGAATTTGTTTTTAACTAAGAAGTGTCCACAGTGGAGGTCTCGTGGGTCAGCTCTGACTATATTGATATCGTGCCTTTGCTTGCAAGTGTGTGTATGTGCACTGACCTTATCAGTTTGTTGTTCGTCTGGTTCAGCCCCTGCACTGTGGTTTGGTTCAACCTGTAGATTCCATCTGTCTAGCTGGACAACAGTTCCATCTTCAACATGGGACAGGATCTTAGACAGGGGTTCATCTGTAAAGCCCTGGAATACATGCAGAGGTACATAAATCATATAGATACATATGCATATGTATATGGATATAAAACAGGATTTTAACTTTGAAGTGACTTCAATTCAGAAAAAGGTGCTGAATCAGATGGACTTAACTTTCTTAAATCTGAATAACAATAGCTGCAGACACACCTGTGTTTTGAGGGAACTCTGCTAAGAACATATAGCTGTAGCATACGTTCCTCTGGGCTTAATCCAAAGGTACGTACAGATTGGTGACAAATTAATGGAAAAAACAAAGCAAATGCAGCAGCTTAGCATACGAGGGGCTCACTGAATGTTGAATTAGAAATGAGCCAGCAGTAGCTTAGATTTCCAACAGCAGCTAACTGGACTATCTGTATTTACTCATACAGTTTAGTTGTGCATGGGTGTGAATTTGTCAGTGTTTGTACACACCCCTCCCCAGTTGAGGGTCCTGGCGAGGTCATTTCCTGTTCCAAGTGGTAACACGGCAACAGGAGGTTGAGGGTTTAATGCCAGCTCATCAAGACAAGACAGAATCCAGCCCACCTGGTTCCACACACACGCACACACAGACACATGAACATGCAGTTAATTCAATTCAGTTCAGTGTTATTTATATAGCGCCATATCATAAAGTTATCTCAGGGCACTTTTTCATATAGAGCAGGTCTAGACCGACTCTTTATGTTTACAGAGACCCAACAGTTCCCACCAAGAGCAGCACTAGGAGACAGTGGCAAGGAAAAACTCCCTTTTAACAGGCAGAAACCTTGAGCAGAACCAGAAACAGGACCAGGCTCTGGGTGGGCGGTCATCTGCCTCGACCAGTTGGGTTGAGAGAGATAGAGAGAGAGCAGGAGTAAAGAGAACATACAGTGGTACAGCACTAAGTTAATATATACAATATAAAATTAAAAAATCTTCATATACAGCTTTACAACTTTATAATGTTCATGCAAGATCAACCATAGAAATACACTATGAATGTTACCATTAGTGCAGAGACAAAAGGCTGTATCCCCCCATCCATCCATCTCTCTTAAACAGGAAGTTGTCAGTGTCCATCAGAAACTACTCATCAGCTGAATACCCACAAGATTCCTCAGAGTTGCATTCTTGGGCACATTCTGTTTTTAATTTATACATTGCCACTGGCTCATATTATCAGACACCATGATATATTTTAAGTTTATGCTGATTATAGGAAATACACCACTCTAAATCCACACAATATTAGGAGATTATCTATTTTACAAAATTGCCTTCTTGGCATCAGAGTTTGATGCACCTAACTTTCCCTCGGGATCAATAAAGTTTCTATCTATCCATCCATCCATCCATCCATCCATCCATCAATTAAATATTGATCAGACAGACATTGTAATTACTGACCGACATTCCATGGGCTCGCTGTCTAGCAATATAGTGGCTATAAACTAGGAATTTAGGATTTTATTTGGATTTTTATTCGAATTTCAATCAGTATATCACTAAAGTGGTTTAGTCAGGCTTTTCAGAAAGATATCTTGGATGAAGCCCATCTTGTCTTTCCAGCATACAGAGAAAGTTACTGTTAGTTACTGAAGTGCTCATATCACACAAATATTCATGTTTTAAACCATCCAGTGAGACAGTGAGTGTGTGTGTGTGTGTGTGTTGCTACTCACAGTGCCGTCTCCTCCACAGGCCAGGATCCTCAGGTTATGGACTTTACGATACAGCTCCAGGCTACAAGATTAACACTGGTTAATGGTCACTTCAGCCAAACGAATCTGATATAACTAGTAGATGTTCACTGATGTTAGTGTGTGAGACAGAGAGAGAAAGAGAGAGAGACCCCTACCCGTCCTTTGGTCCTCCTTGGCTCAGGTCAAACACCTGTCTGGGGTTCAGATACCACATAAAGGACTGTAGAATCTTATTGCCCTGTCAGACAGAGAAACCGATAGGACGTTGAAAGACTAGAAAGTAACTAAACTAACCCAGAATCTACTTACAGTACAACAGCTAGAATAGAGACATAGCTTTGTGAGACTCAAGTCCAGTCAAGTCCCAGGTTGAGAGAGGTGGGTCAAGGTCCACGTCCTAAATGTTGGGTTTTTAAATCTTAATCAAGTGATTATGTGTTCTACATTAAACGTAGTGTCAGTTTAATTTCTCTTTTAATTTCTGTCTTTCAAGACATAAGGCTGACGTCAAAATACACCAGCTACACCTTTTTCCTAATCGTTCAGAGAGGGAGAGAAGGGTGGAGGGACAGATGCACTCTATAGAGAGACAATGAAGGGCAGGGATGTGGACCTAGGCACATTTCATGCCTTTGAATATAATGCAACTTTTTTAAATTCTCAGCCTCGTTCTCTTCACAGTAACCATACATAGATCTCCTAAATAATCTGTCCCCTCTTTTTTTAACAGAATTCTCAGAACTACTATCTGTCATCCACACGAACTATGCTAGCTGCATTTTAATTGGTGATTTTAACATACATGTTGATAATCTGGCAGATACCAGAGCCAAAGAGTTTTGAGAATTATTGGAATGTATGGCGTTTAAACAGCATGTTAACATACCGACTCACAAACATGGACACACCTTGGATTTAATCATATCATATGGTCTTAACATTAATATATCTTCTGTCACTGATCTGGCTCTGTCTGACACTCAGCTCTATGTGGCCGTGTCTCCTGATGACACCAGGCCGATTGACTTACTTTTTAACTGTATTTTAGATATAAAGGCCTGGATGTCACAGAACCTTTTACAGCTCAACCAGGATAAAACCGAAGTACTGATCATCGGTTCAAAGGCTCAGAGAGAGAAACTGGTCTCCAAGCGAAATACACTAGGACTGAACCTAAGCCAAGCAGCAAGACATCTAGGAGTGATTTTTGACTCAGATTTTAATTTCAAGGCTCATGTGTGGAGTGTGACCAAAATAGCATTTTTTAATTTGAAGAACATTTCCAAAGTGAAGCCGTTTCTCTCTCTGAGCAACACAGAGAGACTGATGCACGCTTTTATAACTAGCAGGTTAGACTACTGTAAAGCTCCTTTCTGGTCTGCCCAAGAGCACAATCAATCAGGTACAGTTAATTCAGAACTCTGCTGCACGGGTGCTGACTAAGACCAAAAGGAAAGCACATATTACACCTATTTTAAGGTCTTTAAACTGGTTACCTGTTAGTTTTCATATTGATTTTAAAATTCTTTTACTGGTTTCTAAGGCACTACATGATCTGGCACCAGACTACCTCTCAGAAATGCTTCTGCTTTAGGAACCGGGAAGGCCCCTCAGATCCACCGGTTCTTCTCTTTTAGCTGTTCCACAAAGCAGAACAAAAATGGCGGATCTGAGAGGAGCTGAAAATATACAGCTTTTTAAACGTAAACTAAAAACCCATCTATTTAGCCTGGCTTTTATGTAGTGTTTTATAATTGGATGGTTTTATTACTTATGCTTATTTTACTTATCATCATTATTATTTATTTTATTCAATTTCTGTTTTATCAGCATTTTATTGCTGATTCTTATTTATTTCATTCTATTTTATTTAGTTAAGTTTTTACTATTTTACTATTTTATTATAATATATTTATTTTGTGTAGTCTTTCATGATTTGATTTGATTTTTTATTTTATTTTATTGCTTGTATTATTCTTTTAATGCTTTTTGGGGTTGTTTTGGTGTGCATTAAGTCCATTTTTAACTTCCTACGTTTTGTCAGTTGCTTGTAAAGCACTTTGGATTGCATTTGATTTGTTTGAAAGGTGCTATAGAAATGAAGTTTGATTGATTAAAAATAAAGTCACCAGTCAGTGATGTCAAAGTACAAATCCAGTATAGTGCCTTTTGATTGGTCAAGTTTCCTGACTGATCAACTGTGTAAATGGATGACTGACTAGCAAAAAAACAGGATGTGGTGATTGGTTCACTGACCCATTTGTTGAATGACTACAGTAGTTTACCCACTGGCTGACTACTGAACTGGTTTGTGAACAGGTTGAGTGGTTTCTTCATGAATACCTGGTTTCCTCCACTCTTGGGGTTGACAAACACAAGCAGCGGTTTCATCAGTGGTGAAGGGATGGGTCGGATTATAAACGGCTTCCACTGTCGTCCTTCCTGTCAGAGAAGAAGACGATCTGCTCAGATCCTCTATAGCAGAACTTGTCCGTTAAGGCTGACTAACCCGGGGCTAATCTATAGGCTGGTGTCCCTAAACGATTAACCCAGGACAGAAAACTAACAGCTCTTTAGCCTTTCATTTGTAGATTTCCTTAGACAAACACAAGCACAAATTTACCAAAAATCATGTCCCTAAGAAATATCTTTAAATAAGGTTTTATCCTTAAAGAGTTTCAGAGTGTTTCACATACAAAGCAAAGAAACGAAACCACTGTGAGGAGAATTTAAAAACACAGGTTCCTTTTTTTATCTGTGCACCCTAACTAAGTAGTCTTTATACATAGATTACAGAATGAGGTATCAGCTGAGCACAATCATTTGCATATTGATTGCTACATTAGGTGGTTGAACAATAAGAATGACTTCAACCTTGGGTGGACAAATTACATTTCCTCCATGACTATGAGCAGGAATTTGATCTGTGAAGATATTAAAACGTGTGTTCTGTTTTCTTTAAAAAGTATTATTCACCACCCTGCAAAAACATTTGCTGTTTGTTTCATATATGTACCTTAACCATATGTGGCCAGAGGTGGCACAGAGACAGATACAGTGATATCTTCATGCTCTTCTTCTAGAGGGTCACAGAATATAGTGAAGCACTGACCTCTGCTCCTTTCTTGCTGCTTTTCCTCTTGAACGATGTTCTCTTCTTCTTCTTACTTGACTTTATAGATGACTGTTAGAGACACAAAACAGAGACAGCGGCTGCAGATCACTGGTTGATTTCATGAGGAGCAGAGAGGAAGATGTAATGTAGCTTGTTCTCATAATGAAGGAAAAGGTGTTTCCCTTCATTAAAACAAATGTGGGTGATAAAGTTCAAGGCAAAGTACATATTAACATCAACACGTCCACATCCATTATAAACATAATACAGTATATCTCCAAGTTGGAGACATAGCAGCTCAGTATTACTGACTCCTGCTACTGATTCCCAGCTGACCTGAGTCTGTCTGAAGACAATCACCCTGAGGAGACTATTGAGAAATGTTTCAATATGCTTTGAATCACAACTGAAAGAGGAATATCATCCTTCAAATGGGTAAGGACAAGAGATCCAGAATATTATTCTTGCTTTGAATAGGGAATACAAATGAAGGAAGACATTTCTAAAACACTTGTCAAACTACACCTATTGTATATACTATATTATACCATCTCTTTCCTCCCCTTTTGCTTAGAGTGTGTGGGTCCGCTCCATTTCACTGCACCACTTAACACATAACAGTGAGGGCCAGGAAAACAGTTTAAATAGAGTGAAATCTGTCAGCCACCGGCAGTAACCACGTAAGTGTCAGCTGACAAATCAAACAACAATGTTGGCCTACAGGGCAAAATTTAACGGTGCATCCGGTGTATCTGTCAGCTAGGATAACCATCAAATGGTGTGCAGACTCCGCCTACTCAGCGCACCACAGGCGTACGCCGCCGTCGTAATGGTGCGGACCCTGTGTAAGGGTGATGAGCAACAGGTTGCTCCGTTTGAAGGGATTGCTGCCTCCGGGTTGGACAAGCTGATGACATTATTCAATTTAAACCCAAGCTGACAGCAACCTGCTGTCCTCCGCCTCTGCCACGTCCAATAATGGAAGTTTTAATTTTGCGTGCATTGCAATGAGAGTTTCTGTAAGTAGAGCAGCACCTGAATTTGAAAAGGAAAGTTTATATAGACTTGTGTTAGTAATGTTAGTTGTAATTCGGACAATTTGTAAAATGGTTTGTTGTAAATATTCCACTGTAAATATGGAACACTAATAGCAGCAATTCAGAAGAAATGAGAAGCCCTGTTTTTGCTGACTTTAACATTTTTCTCCTTTTTTTTCGGTTTACAAGTTTAGGTTACAGACACATAATTTATTTCAAATTTAGTTTTTTGTTGGGAAGGTTTAGGGTTTGGTACTAGTAAACTTTTGTTTGTTGTTTTGGGAATCGCTCATCTCTGAGGTTTTTGAATAATAAACAGCTATTTCGAACTTCGATTCATGTTGTGCAGCTGGCCATTCTTGGGAGTGGGAAGAATTGGGTAATCACATAGGATATTAAGCTAATGGTGATGCATAGTTTGTGTCTCATTGCCCAACCGAGAATGTCTATATAGTGTTATAGTATGTAGGCGGGGTGGCTGTAATGATGTAACATTTCTGTGGAGTTGTTATTTGTTCAGCTTCTCGCATTGTTTTATGCATTATTTAAAATATTCTTTTCTAGTTCTTTCATTGCAGGCAGTAGGTGGGTGGATGTAAGTTGTATAAATGCAATTGGACTGAAGGACAGTCAATCACAGATGTTTTCTACTTTAAAGGTTCATATACAAGCACAGGCATGTAAGCCGTCATGTACAATATGCATGTAAAACACACTCCTGCGTGCATGATGAGGCATTGAGTCTAGTGCGCAACAAGACAGGTACTGTAGAGTTAGGTACTGTCTCTGACCCCCATAAAGACAAACCAGGTTAAGAGTGACTGAAAGCAGTGTTACCTGATGGCGTCGGACCCGAATAATCCATGTGGGTGGAACTATAAGGGCAGCGTGAGCTCCTATTGGACAAGCCTCCTCAATTTGCTGCAGCATGAAGCAGGAAACCTTGTTGTGGTACTAAAGAGGGAATTATAATACATTTATTTATTGAGATCTGTAGAATAGAAACAATATCATTTTGTAAAAATAAAGACTTCTTGTGGTAGTTCCGCTTAAGTCAAGTCAAAGGATTGTCTTGTCCCAGTTTGTAACTCAGTCCCTTTTCCAACTCACAGCCTGTTTGCACCAGGAGCAGCTGATGGCCACAATCTCTTTACTGTGGAAAGCAAACTTCTGCTGGAAACCCTGCACAGAAAAAAAGGAACATAAATTATTTTGTGCTTCACTGCTAGTAAAAAATAAATTTAAACTACCAGTTTCATCTATATTTAGTTAAAGAGTTACTCAAGCAATTTAGGACTTCCATAAATTTGGAGAACATTAAAACATTAAAATGATTCTTATTAAATTATTGGTCAACAGAAAAATACTACCAGGATTTCCACCCACCTTCCCACATTGTTTGCATTTGCCTTCTTGCCGTCTCCGATGCACCCAGTGATGACGCACCACAATGGGCTGAACACACACAAATGACACAAATTGTCATTTTCCAAACCCAAACTGCTGATAGCTAACTTTTTATTACATTGAATCCATGACCGTTTTTTTAATATGAACAACATAAAAAATATTAGTTAAAGTGAAAACAAGGTGAGGATTGCTGCTGTAGCTCTTGCAGTTTCTAAGATTTCCCTGTTGGTTCCTGAACTTGTAAGATGAAGAACCAGTCATTCTAAAACAGATCCAGCAGCAGCACTGCTTGGACCCCCAACAAGAATCTGCAGAAAGAAACTTCCAGTACTCACCTCTCGAATGTTCCTAGAGCCTGATTCTCTGAAAGATGGCTTACACCTGAAATTAATCTGGAGGGGAGTAGATGAAGAGTAGAGAGGAAGAGAGGTGTAAATACATAGATGATAACCGGGTTTCTAATTTTACTGGGTACGGAGGTTAGAAGGAAAAAGCATGGAGCTCCAGAACAGACAGCTGTTACAACATGGACACATCTGTAAAGCCATAATTGGAATGATTTCCAATGATCAGGTTGGCAGGTAGAACATGTTTTAGGAGAAAGAAGCGGTTCAGCTAAAGAGGTCCAGACATGTGTGACTTTGTAGCAGTGAAAGTGGGCTCTGTCTCCAAGGGAAGCACCATGATTCCCCAAAGTAAAGTGCGCACAGAAAAGAAAAAACAGAGCCACCCTGACCAGAGCAGGGACACCACCAGACACTGTGGTTGCCAGGCTGAGCACTGTTAAGTCAGCCAAGCTGTTTTGGGGGAAGGCATATGGAACAGGCCATTGTATCTGGCTGAATTGTTCTGGTGACAGTTCTGTTCGTTCCTACAAATCATGGTTCAGCCGTGCAGACACAGACCTCGGTGGTATCCACGTTCTCATAATGAAAGATGCATCAGTTGGTCATTAGTTTCACATGATTAGCGTTATACTGTTGATGTAGTGACATGGGCAACAGCTTGAAGAAATACAAGTTTAGATACCAAAGGACCTGGATGACTCAATAAGACAACGTCTTTGTTTTCTTTGGTTGGCTTCTTAAACTCAGACTCATTAATGGGTCCATCATTAACAGACTCACATTGTTCAAATCAGAAATGATCTGAAAGCTATCAAATACATCAGGAACATGGAATATTTCCACATAGCAATTAAAACATGCAGTCTTAGGTTTGAATATTTCATTTAATGGAAGCATCACAGGCTGCACAGTGGTTTCAGCGGCATGTTGGAAAAACAGATCAAGACTGTACAGCACAGTATATGTGACACTGTCATAATGTAGGGAATGTTTTTATTTCTGGGTATATTCTTATTTTAAATGTGAAACGGTTTGTACAGGCCTGGTGACCCCACTCCCTCTTTAACGTGACTTTGACTCTATTCATTAAATTGTACACTGTCTGCTTGCTTTTGGTCAACAGTGTTCCTCCTGATTCTGCTTCTTGTTAACAGTTGACTAATGTGGGTAAATCAAAATATATCAGCTATAAACAGCCATATAAACAGTGAGCATGAAAGTTTGTTCTTGACCATGGGAAAAGACAAAATCTCAGTCAGAGGTCCACTAAGTAGCTTTTTCCAGGGCTTTAAATGGCATCTCAGTTTTCATCAGCAGATGGAGTTTGCTCTGTTGTAACGGAGATGGTTCAATTGTCATCATGTGAACTAAGTATGGGACATCAGTCATGTTAAACTAGACCAAAACCTTCACAGCCTCAACTGGGAAGAGGTCAGAGGTCATGGTCCAGAGTTGGATGACTGGAGAAAGAGAACATACATTCACAGAGACAGTAGCTGTGTCCAAAATCACTCCCTATTTACTATATAGGTCACTTTATTTACTGTCCGTGTTATTTGACTGTCCAAATTCTCAGTGTGAACTTTATGTTCTACATCCACCATGTTGTCAGAGCTGTGTCTGGGCAAATACTGACAGACATCTTCATCAATTCCCCAAATGCTCTTGTTGGAGCATTATCTGTAGGCACTCTTTTCATTACAGCTATGTATTGCTAATGCAACATGTTGAATTAAGCTAACTACTGTTGGCATAACTGCGAATTTTACTTGTTTTACTTTTCGTCTTATGGACTTTATCTGTATGTTTACTAGATTAATTACTGTGTTGTAATTCCTATGAGAACTTAATGTTGATCTTTCACTGGTGATACGTGTTTCCTTTTGTGAATCCAGTTTCCTTGTTACTGTACTAACTCATTTTACAATACATTTGGTCTTGTTTATAGAATCTCATCATTTTCTGATTTGTAATCACAATCATTGAATTTGTTGTCCAATACTGTTTTCAGTTTCACAATTGCTTCCCGGTGAAAACCTCAAAGGCAACCCTCTGTCTTCAACCTTTACTGAAAGTGTGTTTAGTTAAATTGCATAGCTGCGCACCTACACGCACAGTGAGGGCAGAAAAGGAACAAATAAAATAGTGTCCATGGCATGCACACTTATTTGTGCTAATAATCCTACAGCGCTGTATGTCACATTTTATGGATGCGATAATTACAGTCGTGTGACACTGTAGCTGTCAGCACAAAATGCTGATGATTCATAAATAGGGTGTCGTGAATGAGTGAGGGGGACAACGTTTACGACCACCTGTTGCCATCTAACTGATGTTTCCCACTTACCTCAGGACCACTGAGCTGTCTCCATGTCAACAAAAAAGGAAAGTCTGCTGATAAAGAGGGGGGGATGTGGTTGAAAGTTGCCAGTGAGTGGACCTTGTGTTAAGATTTTTTTGTCAAACAGCTATATGCACATTTTCAGTCAGTATTGTGTGTTTTCTCCACCCTGACTTTGCGACCAGTCCTGTTCCCTCTTTGCTGTTGCCTCCACCTCCACCGTTTCAGAAAGCAGCCTTATTACCATATCCCTTGATGAGGTCTCCTTACCCTTTGAAATCAACAGAGCCAACCCTTTAAACCTGTCAGATTTATCATACCACTTTGATCAACAAGAAAATGAGACAAAAGATTATGTGATTCGAGGAAATTAAAATGACACTTTTATGATGATAAAAGTGGAAGTTTTCAGAGGTTGTGTGTCTGACCTGGATTCCAATTCTATTCACTAATTTTAAAAGTGTATTGTCCACAAACAGAATACATGTTCTATCTGTGTTTCCCATATACTGTAGTGTTTTTATTTGGACTGCAGCCCCTCATACATTTGCCCCCGCCTACAAAGATTCTTTGCTATGTCAGTCATACCATGTTGTGCACTGGTTTTCTTTATAAACTGATTGGCGCGAGGTCCAGACACCACCTTTGGTTTGTGTGTTTCTGTCAGATTGAGAGTCACAGACGGGAGAGAGGAGAGAAAGAAGGAGCTTTGTGTATCTCACTCTAAAGTTGGGGTCATTGAGGGGCAGGGTGGCATCCAACAGAATGGCTCTAGAGCTGGGAAACTGCAGGTTAGACATGAGGGACAGTTAAAGACATCCTGCCCGTTCTTTCAAATGTGCTGTCCTCTGCTTCACAAATTAAAATGAATGAAATGAAATATCAGTTAACACACATACACAAACAGGACCTATAGACATGCATTCATTGTGGAGAGATGTCAGAGTGATGGGGCTGCCACATAGCACAGCACCGTGAGCAGTTAGGGGGTTCAGTGCATTGCTCAAGGGCACCTCCGCTGCCCAGGAGGTGAACTGGCATCTCTCCAGCTACCAGTCCACACTCTGTACTGACTCATCTGTGTTTGAACCGGCAACCCTGGAGTTCCCAAGCCAAGCAACTGAGCTACTTTTGCCTCCGAAAGTTGAATCCTTCTTTATTCTTGCCTCCTTTTGTCCCTCATGAAAGGTGGTTTAAACAACCTTCTTTAAATATTCTTTTTCTGTCTGTGATGACTGAAGTTTTACACCTGTGGTCTTTATGTTTAGATTTAAAAGGTGAACTCATTTGGATTCCCTGGTTCAGTGGTAAAAGTATTTTGAATACATGAGACAGAGAAATTACCTTCTCCAGTTGTTCTATACAGATGGTGTGGGCAACTATCTTACAGGCAGCACACTTCCTTCGACTGGCAGACTTTTGCTAGAATTAGAAAGAAAGAAAGGGAGAACATGATCTGTTTTGAAGTATGGAAAAACAATCACAGACATAACATCACAGTAACAAGGGACACGTGAAACAACTTGTATTTTTCTAACAGTAATTTAGTAATTTGGTTTATGACCCTCAGTATGGAGTCATAGGAGTGCCATAAAAAAGAATAAATCTGGGAAAGAATAAGACAATAAATATATATATAATATAAATATAAAGAGAAATAAATAACATAAATCTGGATATATAAAAACAAATTATTCTTTTTCCTTTTGCTTTTGCTTTTCCCTTTCTCACATTGCTTTTGCTATTCCTTGAAGGACTAAGCTGTCAATCAACTGGCTTTGGGCGGGCCTTCCTGCCCAAGCTGAGTAATCAATTCATGCACACATGAATCCTGTTTTGGTGGGAGCTTTTTAGCGCAGAAGTAGACACGACGTGGACTGGCGCATGCACAGTGTGAGCGTGGTAGAGGTTTGTTTGAATCGGGGAAGGAAGCATCATGGCAGACGCAGAGCAAGAGTTAAGGAGAGGTGTCCAACAAGTTCTTTTAACACTTGCTCAGCATGTGGAGGAACATTTCCAACCACACTATGTTTTGAGAATGGTGGAAGGTGTCATGGAGGGTCTTGGGAAAATGTCTGCGCTGACTAATACAGACACTGACAGACATGACATCCGCCACTGTTCTCAGCAAAAAGTTCTCAGCAAATGAGAAATAGACCTCTTCATGGGCTGGATGCCGGGGGAAGGAAGAAAAGGATTTGCTTCCTAATGTGTGTGCTGGTGTTTCAGCCATTATCTGGTCATCTGCATGAAGAGGTCTATTTCTAAAGAATTTGTCTTTATATTTCCACATTTATTGTCTTATTCTTTCCCAGATTTATTCTTTTTTATGGCACTCCTTGGACTACATACCTTAGCAGCTAGGAGTGATTTTTGAATAAATGAAATATGAGGCAGTAATGCATCTCTGACCACTGGGGGTCAGTCCTATACTGCAAAAAGTAAAATGCTGGTAGCTGAAACCAGATACATAGAAATGATATGACATGATAGTGTATGACACTTGACAACTTTGAGTGTGTGTAATGTGACAGGCTGGCCATATGTTTGACCTTGATATGAGCAGACATGAGTAAAAATATAACATGACATGACCATGTTTTCTGAATGACTGTCTTGACTCGGAAGGTGAATCACCGTAGCATCACTGTGCATAAGGTATTCTTTTTTTTAGTAAATGTATCAGAGTGGGTTATCCCACATAGGAGCCACTGTCATAGACCTCCCAGAGCACTCAGGTAGAGGTCTCACACTGATTTTGACCTCATACAGACAGGGTAAAATGCAGCACAGACTGAGTCAACTTCAAGGTAATAACCGCAAAAATACCCTAAAATAATGTCTAATCATTATTCGGCCTTTTTTTTCTGAATCGTGATGTTTCTTTGCGACCTGGGAGAAAGTGTTCTCAAGGTCTGGTACCGGCCCACAGCACGGGGGCGGGGGGACCTGTGCTTTAAAGTTTGTGTTACAAAATAATCTAATCTGTAGGACCCCCCCAGGGATGAAGACTGGAGTGGTATATGACCATGACATGATCATCATGACATCACATGTGACAACTGTAGGGAACACTACATCAGTGAAACAATCCCATCTTAGCTCTGGGGAGACATTAACTACGTAAAGACCAGAAACAACATCAACATCAAACTGTCTGTGAACACCAGACCAAAACCACTCACAGCATCCACTGGGAGGGGGTCAAAGGTCAAGGACCAGAAGTCAGTGGATGACCGGAGAGAGATCAAGGAGGACATTCACATCTGGCATGGAGAGACCATCTTTGATCAGAGACAGGTTACCATCTGTCTCCTCACATACAATATTCACGTGATGTCAGCTGAGCCTGCTCCATAGGCAAAATGAAGCCTGTGAGATGTGGATAAAAGCTCCAAAAACGTAGTAAGTGGACCTTGAAATAAGGAGCTTGGATTATTTTGGTACAAATCCAAGGTCAAGAATAAAGTAACATACTCAAATCCTTTGCAGCGTTTCCCACCTGGACCTGGGATGTGAAACTCAGACTCAGCAACATGATCCTTACGGCATGGTTAAGAAGCTCAGCTACCGTTGTGTCCGCCTGCTTTTTGCATCCTATTACTATGAATAACTGTTGCAAAGCCATCTTTGCACAGTCGAATCTTGGATCCAGTCTGTTGTAGTAGACCCCTGCTTCAATTGACTTGATGCCCAGTGCCTACTTGTGCTTCTCTGGTCACTCCAGCTTTTTCCAGACACTGGTAGGGTTTACCGATCTAAACCACCTGTGCTACTTTCAGGGAAGGGGACTATTCATTTGTTAAAAGTTGTTGAAAACTGTTGACAGCGTGTTTGTAGATTATGCAAAGTAACCGGGACACAAATTCTGCAAGGAGATGTTGCTGCTGAATTTTTCAATGCTGTGACCACCCACACACAAAATTACATTCACCTCCATTTTATTTGTTTGTAATTTGGATGAGCAGGCCCCTTTTACAAGAACTTCAGCTGTTTAGTTGGTAAAGATATTGAAGGAATGTGTGATGGCAAAATGTTGGCAGTGAACGTTCAGCAGATGTGGATGTGTAAACATGCAAACATGTAGACGTATAAACATTTCGTCTGATTAAAGAAAAACAGTCAATGGGAAAATGATGCCTTACCCTAACACACTTTGCTAAATCAAAACAGCTGCATATGAAGGTAACTTGTAGAAAACGGGGCGAGAGAGGAGAGGAGAGATAATCAGAGTGTGATACTAACCAGTGCTCTGGCAATACAGTGTTGTTCTCCCACATAACAGTAGTCTCCAGACACATTTGTCTCAAACCAGATATGATCTCCATACAGAGCCGACTCCTACAGAGACAAACACACAGCGGAGGCTCAGAGGAGGGCAGAAACTGAAAACTCACCTTGTTTTCTACAAACCTGTTTCATTGTCACAGAAAACGGATGATGGGTCACTTTGGCATTTATCATTGATAGGTCACTGATGAGGCCCAGATGGTGTTTGATGAAAGACATGTAAAATCATTGTGGTATCCACTGACAGTAAATCCTTGGTACAAGGCTGTGCCAGGCAAAGTCAACTCGTGTGTTTATCCATAAGCATCCTGGCACATTCATTTCTTCTTGAATTTGAATCAATTCCACTTTCTCACTAAGCTTTTTATGAGTCACAGTAGTGTCAACAGCTAAACACAATTGTCAGGAATGAAACTTTGGCATGAGAGCAATAATACACAAGAGGGAGTGTTGTCCTTAGTGATATCAGAGCTGCCGAGCTGCCATTATAGCCACGAGGTAAAGGTAAAGCACAGATAACATTTGTGTGTTTTCTCAGACCCCTGTTGTGTCATACTGATACCCTGATACCCAGACTCACAGTCCAATCCACAGCACTGCAGATATTTGCTTCTGGGTCGGTCCTGTTCAGAGATGACGTACTGGGCTGACTGGGCAGATGGTGCAGGCCGGACTTAGCTATCGCCTTTCTGGAAAAACAAAGAGACAGGAACTTGCCAATGCTTTTCTTCTTGACAATAAAATTCAAAAAGGCAAGAAAATATTTAATGTAAATCTGAAATCTCCCAACGTCACACAGATTGGAATGTTTCTGACTAAAATGAAACTGAAACAGGCTGAAATCTGACAAATGCAATGGCTAATATTTAGAAATGCTTAGAAAACAGTGTGAACTGTTCAAGCATTACTTCCAATAACATATCAGCATATCAAACATATGGAAGAAGACTGTAACACCAAGTAAACTATGGTCTCCTTTTGTGAAGCTCACTCGTGTTTTAAAAAAAAAAAAGTTCTCTAATGTCAATAGATTCAAATCCAAAAGAAACAAATGAAAATGAAAGATTCAAATTTATATTTTGGGGTGTGGAGCACTCTTTGTTGCAACATTTCTAACATTGGCTTAAAACTCCCTTGATTGTGGACTCCATGCAAAATGATCATGGCCAGCTCAAATAATCACGGTCAACCAAACATGTAATAATTGCGACAGGCCAACACAAGACATGTCTAAACAGACCTGGACATTAACAAAATATACACAGTACATACGACAGTGACACTTTTTATCCATACATTCTGAAAACCACTTATTACGTTTAGAGCTGAAGCCCATCCCTGCTCACACTGGGTGAGGTGATGAGTCTATCACAGTGATGACACACATATAGACAATAACCATTCACATTCACACCTATGAGCAATTCAATTACCAAAGCAGCCATGTCTTTGGACTGTGGAAACCCACACAGACATGAGGAAAACACACAAACTCCACACAGTGAGGCCGCACATGCCTGTACTGTCTGGAATCATTTATTTTAGTAAAATACTGCAATTTCATGTTATCTGTATGGTGACGTTAAACATTGAGACTGGCACATTTACCATCAGACTTGCTGTCTATGTGCTGCTAAAGTTATTGCCTTGCTCCCATCCTGGCTGACAATGCAAATAAAGTCTGTTCAAACTAGACCATAGGAAGTGGTTTGTTTGTTCATTTTTTGCCCTTTCTATAGTTTCACACATTTTAATCAACAGCAAAATGTGAGCACTGGATAAACCTATCCAATGATTCAACTAAAAAGGCAGGCGCTGACAAAAAACTTTTGCACTAAATGTAAGAAATCTAAACACTCTATCTGAAGCAGCACTGAGCCCATAAGGAAGAAGAAATTGCTCAAAGACAAGCTTGAATATGAGTTCAAAAGGCTTTGCACTGTGATATAACCACAAAAATGGTCAATTTCATTGTAATGTAATTGTCATCCTGTGACTTAAGTATGAAACTTTGGAGTGGCACTCAGGACCAAAGGATACAAGGAGTGGCTGATGAGAATCCCATCCTGACTGCAGACTTGGACAGACACTGTTACAATACATCAACTACTCTCTTACATGGCTGGACTGTCAGAACATCTAGCCAGACATCATTACTAAAGAAACACTGCACGCTTTGCAGGATCATTTCATGTCAAATTGTGCAGAAAAAGTCTATTTGGTAGCAGTAAATTAGTTCAAGCATATTATGAAGTCTTGCCTACAAATGCAAAACCAGTACAAGTGCAAACGCACTATGTTATCCTGCATATATGTGTGTGTGTGTGTGTGTGTGTGTGTGTGTGTGTGTGTGTGTGTGTTACATACGATAGGAAGTTCTCCCATGTATCCAGATAAGGATCATAGTATATCGCTCCCTCTGGTCCCCCAAGTGGTGAAGAACAGCTTTTATGGATTGTAGACCCAGGGGAGGCCACATCTGTTTCAGCAGCCCCAGGCTCAGAGCTCAGACCTGTTGAGGCCAGCTCACCCACACTGGGGCTGGTCGTGGAAGTCTGGATCGGTTTATTTGAAGCCCAGCAGTGACCTTGACTTGACCTCCGTCGATTATATCGACCATAAACTCCATAACCTGTTTCACTGTTCCGAAACACAGAGTCTGCTGGAAGGAGGTGGGAGGAGTTTCGTCTCAGACAGCGAGGAGGGCGGAGCAAGGGGCGGGGTGTAATGTTTTCCATAATGACTGCCTGGGCTAAGTGCATCTGAGCTGTAGGCCTGAAGCTTACATCTTTTATTCCTCCAGTTCTGTTCTCCACTTCTTCATCACTCCCATCCTCTCCATCTGACTCAGAACAGGAATACAGGGAGACACCTAGTTTCTCCTCTTTGTCTTCCTTCTCTTTCACTCCTCTGCCCATCTGGACTACACTCGCAAGTAACATAGAGGATCCAAGTAAATGAGGCTCAATGGATTTTACTTTAGAAGGGCATCGATATCGCACCGCCAGCCCACGATGTACGCAGCAGACGGTGCCAGAGGCACTATGAGCATGGTGAGGTTTATACTGAAATGCCCTTCTTCCTCTCTTGATGGCTACATCTGCTCTCTCAGCTCCTCTTCCAGATCCTCCCACTGCTTCACTTGTGTTTGCTAATCCTAGCTCTATAATGGACTGTCGCTTCTGTCCACTGGCCACCAGTAAGCCAACACTGGGGCGCCTATGTTGGTCAGTACAAACTGGAGGTAAACCAATGGAGGAGCGTCTTGACTGTACTAATGCTATGGAGGGCAGACCAACACTAGAGCGCCTCCTGGCTTTACTGCTCTGAACAGCAGGACCAGATTGATGCACTGCGGCGAGATGCTTCTGTCTTTTTTTGCGACGGCAGAAATGGCGTTGGAAGAAGAAATCCATCATGTCTTGGAGTGCAGTGCAAAATGGAAGGTACTAAAAATTATATGTGGCACCTGATAAAATATGCTTGGGTAAAAAACATAGAACATTTCCCCTGTCTTCTCTGACACCAAGCTAAAGGTTAAAGATCAGATATCAGTTCACATGATGTCTTAATATCCATGCGACAGGAGATGGTATCCATGATAATTGGGTTTCCTCCACCAAAAGCCAGAATAAGATGATAGTCCAGCTTCTGCTGGTCACCCACTAGTCCAGCTTCTCTCCAATCTTCCCTTAGAAATGCTGAAGGGGCAAATAGGCTTTTCTGTTAATTAAATGTATGTTGTTCCCTAGATGATGACATCAACAGAAAATTGTTTCCACAAACAAAGATCCTTCCAGGGAGTAAATAATGGCTAAACACTAAAACCCCCCAAAAATAAAATACAATTTTTCATCCAAACACACGCGACACGTCAATTGTTACCATGTTTAATCAGGTTACCAGCTGTTTAATTTGATCAATGGATCACTGATGCAGTGCTGTCTGGTTCAAAGTCACTCAAGTCATCAAAACTGGTATCAACCAGTAGCCCCTTCACTGGTTCCCTCAACATTCACAGTGTGGTTGATTCATTCACTTGTCACTAAACACTGTAAAAGCAGAACTTTTACAGTGTTTAGTGACACTCATGTAGTCAGCTCCAAACAGCTTCTCAAGCGGGTCAGAGGAGCATTTTGAGAGGAAGGATCCATGCTAGGACATGTCAGTATATTTCATAATTTCAGTCTAAAATATGTGGATAGGTTATATAATAATAATAATAACAATAATAATAATAATAATGATAATGACAACAATAACAACCTCGTATGTAGAGGCTGTAAATATGTAAATAGTTGAATCTGCATAGCATGTGGAGCCCCCCCCACCCCCTTTTTTTCCATTATTGCTAACACTTGTGGGCACCTGAAAATATGATGTATATACGTGTTCCTATTTTCTTCCATTTTTATAAAATAAAATATCAGAGAAATTCAACTTTCGTTTTTTCTTTTTTTATGATTTCTGGCATTATAACTGTGTTATACTGCACCAAAAGACACTTTTGTACTGTTTCCATAGAGGTGTAGGACTTATATATTGCAGTGAAAAACAAGACCACAGTGAGAAAAAATGTGACAGAAGCAAAAAAACGCAGGGTTAAAATAAACTATTTTGTCACACACAGGCAGTTCTGTTTCCTTTGTGTGATTTAGTCCATTTCAAATACAACCTATATAATACACCTGCATACATTCAAACTGAATGTGAAAATATTTGAGGCGATGCTGTACAGTTAAATGTAATGTGATGGATTGCTCGTACTGACAAACCTACAAAGAATTCTCATAAACTCTGTAGCTTTAGCCTCATTTAGCTTATAGTTTTGATTTTACGGTTCATTTACCGTTTTTGGCTCAGTCCTCAACTTTTTTTCAATGAAAAAGCTCTGATAAACCTACTACCTGCTCAGCACCAAACAGCAGACAGACACAATTCAAGACCAAATGGTGGACATAGTGGAGCATTTACTGTAGCAGCTAAAAAGCCAGCTACTTCTCAGGACATGGTAGAGACCAAAAACAGAGCTAAAAGAGAGTGAATATTGGACGTTGACATACTGTATGTCTGTGTGTTTTTCTGCCCCCCAAATGCCAGAAAACTGAACTAATACAGCTTTAATAAAATCAATCCCATTTGGAATAAAAATTTACTTTAATTTACTTGAGAGCTCACTAAATGATTGGACAAGGTGTTCTGTTTACATGCTCCACATTAAGTAGAGCTTTGACTCTCAGCCCAAACCTCGGGCTGCCTCATCTGACATATGTCCCTTTCTGACAGGAGGATCTTTTCCAGGAACCAGAAACATTTACTGCATTTTGACTGCAGGATCCTACAGTATTGTTACTGTAAGTATTAAAGATCACTGACTAACCACACTCAAGCCTGGCAACTTCCAGCTTTCAGACTACAACCCTGTACCACCCATGTGCTGTGTGATTTTCATTTTCATCAATGTTATTGATGTTCAACAGACATAAGTTGACTTCCCAACAAGCTGAAGAATGAGTGAAATAAAGACATCTTGTCCATCTGGTGCTTTTAATCTTGCTTTTTACCTCGGCACCTCTCATTTCCGACACTTATCAAACAACACAGTCGCACAACAGTAATTATAAAAAAACTAACTGATGACTCTGTGTTGTGTCTCATCAGCAAACATTAGACATATCGATCTGTCTAATCTATAACATAAGATAAGATAGAAGTTTATTTATTCCGAGGAAAATTGTTGTGCAGCAGTTGCAGTACAAAGTAGGAAAGAGTGCAAATATAAAGAGTGCAGTTGTGGCAATGCAAATGCTAATGAGCCAGGGACACACTCTGATTTCTCTTCATTTACCAGGCTTGATGGGAATAAAAAAAAAAAATTCTTATAGTGTAGAAAAGTATAAATATTTCTTCGCTCTGAGCACTGAGATATTTGGGGAATCAAATTTAGCTGAGTCTGAACGTATCAATTTATGCTGTCGCTAGCAGAAGCAGGAGCTAAGGGTAAATTGAGAAAGCACCATGAAAACAAATCTGAACTCTGTAGCTTCACATCCATTGATTTTTCATAGATTCAGAGGTGTTCACGATAATACTGACACTTTTTTTACTGGTGTTACTGGTTAAAATTAGATGTCTTGGGTATTGCAAACCACCTTGACAGTGCTTACCTTGAGGTTTTGCTTGAGGGAAGGGAGACAGAGAGTCTAAAGAAAGGAAGCTATCTTAATAGGAATCCTGCACAACCCGCAAGCAGTCACTACATCACCAAGGTTCTAGCACCGGCTTTTTTCGTAAGGACATGAGAATGAATTTCACTCTCTACCTCTTTCTGGTGTGAATGGGCAGATTTATCTTGTTGGATGGCTAAGGTACTGTGTAATCTACCTCAAATCATCCTTCATCCCAAAAAAACAAAAACTAAACTTTAGAACCTTCATGAAGGCAGGATTTATTGCAGGACTGTTGTATTTGACTGTCAGCAGGTCATCAAATTACAGTTTAGTACAGTTTATAGTAAACATGACATTCATAGACATATGCTTTAGAGAAAATGGATGATTTTCTGGATGGATTGAAGGGATTGATTATGCTGCTGATCAACCAGACATTAAAAACAATGAAGTTACAGAATGCAAATGTCTATTTGTATGATCTAGTTTTTTTATGATTCATTTTTAACTGATATTCAACTGATATATTTAATGTGAAGAATAGCTAAAAAATTTAAATTACAAAAAAAAGAGAGCTGCGGTGAATATTAGGGGGGAAATGAACAGAAGATGTGTTTCGCATTTGTTTCAAGCTTTACCACTGAACTTACGAGAAACAGAATGACACACCACCACAAACTAACAACAGATGAGACTATAGCTAAGAGCATGGGACAGAACACATGTGATCAGTGTTGTTAGAGTCAAATATATATATATATATACATATA
>LKNJ01004121.1:1200-39109 GCA_002120245.1 Maccullochella peelii | reverse complement strand
ACATATATATATATATATATATATATATATATACACACACACATATATATATATAATATAGAATACACAAGACATCACATGAGAACAGTGCAGGATAAGTGTGTGCAGCTTAGGACTCAGACTGTATGGTGGTTTCAAACAGGAAGTCCCATCACAGAGAACCATCAGCACCACTAACCTCCGCTGTTCACTTCATCCCACCACTGACATGAAACACACAAGCACTTTATATCCTGTCACAAAGGTCAGGGGTTGTCACAGTGATGACTGGCTTTCATAAAGCCACACAGTAAAGCTGACGACAGCCACAGTCTGAGGTGATAAGCAATTTCTTCAAATAAAGCCATTACATTGAGGATTTAAGGCCAGCTCACCTCTGAAACTGCAGTCACATTACACTTTGATTTTCTATTCCCCTTCAAACACATGCTAAGAGCAGGAATAACAAACTTTTTTGCCTCCTCACTTCACTGAGTTCAAACTTGCTGAACTGTGACCATCAGAATCTGAATTACTTAAACACACTTGAACAAGTGAGATGTTGAGACCCCGTGCTTAAATATCAACCATCAACCATCGCTCTCACCATGTTTGGTATAACTGTACTTTAGTCGATTAATGTCCTAAGATATAAGCCAAAAGAGAGGCTGTATTGAGTCTCAGTAAACCCGGAGATCAAATATTTATCAAATGTGGTTAAATGTTGAGCTTCTGGGAACCCCCACTTCACAACATTACTCATACTGTTCCACCCATATTTGTTGCAGGGAATAAAGTGATATTTTTTGCACCAGGTGTTGACTGCACCTTCCCAGTTCCCAACACACCAGTCAATTCTTCAGTAAGATAAGATGAAGAGCCAATAGCATATATACATAAATACAAAGACCCCATTTACACTTACAACTCCAGATGTGATTTAATACATTTTCACTCACACATACAGTATATGTGTCTCCACTAGCCAGATCACAAATCTGATTACAGTCTGTCTTGGTTTTCTAGCTACATGCAACTCAGGGTCTACAGTACTCCAGTCCAGGGTGGTGGTAAAGCTCCTGAAGCAGTTTGGTAATTGTTAAAAACACAGAAAGAAGATGATGTTCTGTAGCAGTTTAGTTACAACATTAACCGTGTAGATAGATAACATATCCATAAACATAAACGCATGGATGACTACCACGGATGGACTACGAGCGAGACAAAAGTTTTTCTCATCTCCACGGACTCTCAATCACACACCTCTCTCACCCATACACATCACGTATCTCTCACCCATACAGATCATTGAACATTGATCAGGGATCAGATAAACGGTACCACAGCACGTTATGACTGCTGTATGAGCATATGAGGAAGTTGAAGTTGCTGGAGCCGTTTCCTAAGTTCGTATGTGATATGTTTACCACAGATCACTTACTGACATAGTTACACTTGGGAGGAGTAAACATGATGTATGTGCTGCATTTACACCTTTCAAACATCTGGGTAGAATTCATCTCTGAGCATCTGCATTGTAGCCAGTTCCTAATGCCGCTTGGTTTGCCTTTTATGATTTCAAATAAGTTACCCGATCCACCCAAGATGCATGAAGAGGTTAACTGGGATAGAGCACATACATGCATACTGAACATACATACATGCACTGATAATAAAGCAGGCTACGTGCTAAGTATATTTGTTTTAGAACTCGGCAGGGCTGATATATCGGCCAATATTAGCTTTTTGCAACTACCCCGTATCAGGTAAAATGTCAAAGAAATGTTTAAGGTGTTCCCAGCAGAGAGCACTGACAAGTTGATTTTCACAATGTAAAATGTCCTGCTTACTACATGTACATATCTGGGTAACATTTTTTTAATAACCAATTTTCAATGATACATATCAAAAATGTACAACAAATGGCTGATCAGGCTGATATATCATATTATTATCAGATTTTCATAAACTCTCAAATATAGAAAATCTGGTATAAGTCAATCTATAATGTGTTTACTTGTCCTTGTTTATAGTGTGAATAATAAATGCTTGCTTAGCAGAGACTTACTTTCCCCACAATTCAAAAGGACTTTTGTCTGATCCTTCCCTCTCTATCCCGCCACTCGTCTTTGCCTCTAAACAATTATGTCTGTGTTTTTCCCTACTGTGCATGTGTGTGTTGCTGTTATGTAACAGCTGCCTTCTACAACGATAATCCCCTACCATAACCGGGGAGAGTGAGGGAGAGAAGAGATGAGAGCACTCAGTAATGAAACACTCACCCGAGTGTGTATTTGCATGTCAACACAGCTTAATGTTCCTTGTCTGGCTCAGCTGAGACTGGAAAACACAGATATTTCAATCTGCATCTGCATCTTCCTGTCTCTTGTTTCTAGAAATAGAGACTTTCGGTTGAAGAGAGCAGGACTGCCTTTAAAGACAGAGCAGTGGCTCAAATGATGCTTGAAACTAGTCATACAGTCAGGGCTGCAACAAACAGTCTTTCCAGAGTCAACTAGTGTACTCATTTAATGGTAATTTCTTGTGCTATTAACTAATATAACTGCTTTCCTATTTCGAGTTATCCCAGCATGCACTGGGTGCAAGACAGAAAGACAGAAAAAGGTCACTACCAGATGCTTGCACTTTACTTACTCATGTATACTTTAATGTAGTTTGTTGTTAACAAGAGTAGTTTTCCGAAGCCCTGCTTGATTTTCCTATTCTCAAGACCTTACCAGTTATAATGTAATAACATGTCCTGAGAAGGGCTCGACAGGAAAGACCACCAGGATGAATCAAATGGGTTTGTCCCTTTCAGAGTGTGCCCAGCAAATCTCATGGGATTCCATCTGCCAATATTAGGAAATATGTGCAATGCTGTCGTGAGTGGCACTCCAAAACAGAGAGCAAGGCTGCACTCATATTTTAATTAAGTCTGGTTATTATATTATAATATTTTTGGGTAAGTGGACATTTCATCTAAGTGGTGAAAGAAAGCTACAATCATCAAAAGCATTAGGCTTCATCCTCTGGAGACCACGAATATTCACAGAACAATAAGTCCTCCAAATTAAATGTTTGTCCATGCCCTCTACACCTATCAATGTGACAATGCTATGGTTAAGGTTTGATTAGGTTTAGGCACAAAAACTATTTGGTTAGGTTAAGGAAGAAGATCGTGGTTTGGGTTAAAATAAGTACTTTGTTAAGGTACAGGAAACATTGCAGTTTGGGTTAAAATGACTACCTCGTTAAGGGTTACAATAATAAACACGCTGTTAAGATTATGGAACAATCTTTTAAAAACACGATTTTTAAAAAAGCATTGACTATTAGTAAGAGATGGCATGAGAAAACTCTGTATGCCCAACCATCCTCTCCAACTTCCTCCCTGACAGCTCTTGTGGTGGAATAACAAGACTAATTAAGTGCTAGTAAGCTAAAAGGACATTGATTTTGGACTTCCGGGAATATTTCTGTTCTTAGGTTCAAAAGAGAATGAGCAACCAGCTCAGGTGGACTGCCTGGGTGCACTTCATGGAAAGAATAAAGAGGTTTTGTCAGTGCGTGTGTGAGTGTGAGACTATCCAGAGCTCTGTGCTGTTGGGTTAAATATTTACATGAAAAATAGTGGAACACTATGCAAATACACAGACATAAATAGCATTCTACAGTAATGTGGTTTTGCTCTACTGGGGTGAAACCAATCTATCTATCTGTAGCAATGCATGGCTCTGGCATGCTTTATTGTGAGAGAGGATGTATATATGATTTATGTCATACTGTCTGTAGGTCGGCCATTAATCACAAGGTCGAGGGTTCGATCCCCGGCTCCGCCTGTCCACATGTCGAAGTGTCGTTGAGCAAGACACTGAACCCTAAGTTGCTCCCCATGGGCACGCCGGCGCTTTGTATGGCAGCGTTTGTGTGAGAGTGAGCGTGAATGGGTGAATGAGAGGAAAAATTGTAAAGCGCTTTGTCCATTACGGTAGAAAAGCGCTACATAAATACAGTCCAATTACTTCTACAGTGATTGGGTTTCCCAAAATGTCTTTTAACAACCTCCGTCGCTCTGTAGTTTGGCTGACTAGACACATGGTAGATGGATTAACAGAGCTGGATACAGTGCAGTGAGTCGTCAGCCTTGCTCCCAATTTGCCCCAATGGCTGTGGTTCTGCTACTAAAAAATCCCTGTGGCCCAAAAAGCATTTTTGACACAAAGACCACTATTATAAAAGAGAGACTATAAAACTGTTGACAGGACACCTCGAATGCCACACAAGGTCAACACTCATCATTTACAAAAACTCCCTAGAAGTCTGGAAAGGCTATTTTTATGTGTGTGATGTCATCTCAGTGTAAAGTCTATTGGGCATACCAAATGGGTTCAGGCAAAGGAACCCTACTGAGCATGTGCAGTGGGCCACACTACGGGGAACAAATCCAGGACGACAGAAAATGTTTGTGTGATGAGCAACATTCATAGGAATGAACAGTATCTGCATACATACATTATACATAATTTCTCATCAATACATTGAACAAGCGTCTCTAACATAAACTCAAACGTCATCAAGTCCAATACATCAAGAAACATTTGAATTTACTTGGCACCTCTTTCTTCTTCAGTTGCGTGGTGTACCATGGCACATACACCTCTCTTTGCATGTCCATTTCACACAGCACTGGCCAGGCCCAGGAGACTGGTCTGTGCAGTATAATCTATCCTACTAACTGTATGGAACTGTGACTGTGGAAGGCGGACCTATCCTCACATGGCTCCAATCTGGACGGGCAACTCATTTGGCATAACATGCAGCTATCTTCCAGGAACACCAATCATCAAGCTATTCATTTGAATTCCATACACAGAACAAAGTTTACTCCTGCACCCTCTGCACACAAAGTGAAAATGTGATAGATGCCAGGCATAACATACTACCCCGCAGGCTTGTCAATGAATGTCAGCTCCACCATGGAGCTTTGTGTCAAATAGAGGCGTCTCTGCTACAGCTGCCCACTGATTGACAGGCTGCAGATGGAAATCTCCCTATTCTCACAAAACACAAAGATGACTTTTAGATTTTACAGATACAGCTAGAATGAAACACCGAGCAGTTAACATTCGCCATACAAAGAAAAACATGTCATACTGGAAACAAGCTCTTATTACTATAAATCTATTGGCCTAAAAGTGATTATGAGAGGGAGGGAGGGGTGCTCTCTCATTTCACTTTGGTTAGTATTTGAGATATTACTCATGTACTTTCTCACAATAATCAGAATTAAGAAATGATCACATAATGGAAAATCAATGATGAGAAAACTAATATTGTTTTTATTATTACGTTATCTTTTATCTGATCATTGTATTACTTTCTGTCATGTCTCTTGTTAAAGCACCTTATTTGTATAGCACATTTCTTAACATAGTAACATAATTATAAAGTTAAATAAAGTTACTGTTATAATAAGGAATAGTTTTTAATGAACATATCAGCAAAGGCTGCAAAAACGTTCATACTGAACATTTCTGCAAAACATTCACTGACAAAGTATTTCATTTGTATTCCTACAATATCCACTTCTGACTACTAAAGCACCATTTATATTTTCATCCTTCTATCTAGTCGGGAAAGATGGTGGTCTTGGTTAAACAGTGAAAAGGTCAGCAGTGACTTGAAGCACATGACAGGACTTTTCCTAACCTTTGGGATGCAGAGTCACACCTCCGCTTTCAAACACCTGTCCTTTGTTCTTTGCTAGTGAACATAATTCAGCCAGCAATTTTGCTTCCTCCAAAATGTAAATGGAAAAAAAACAATGTGTAGTATATTACTGTAATTTCTACTTTCTAAGACACAGTAGCAGGGTGGTTTTCAGTCCACCCCCCTTATTGAAGGCCTTGGCAAACCTGTTGAGATAGGCCCCAGAGAACCTCCAACCTCTACAAGCCCTCCTGGTACAGTGTTCAAAACTCAGCGCTGATAACAGCCGACTTTCAAAACTTCAAAAGTAAGCTGGGAGGATATTTGGAGCACTAAAACAAAATCAGGGAGTGTATATTAAACTTAGATTGATGGTGTTTGGTTTTGTGGAGCCAGTAATCTCTATTATGCATGAATACTGCAAATGAAAGTCCAGGGAACAAGTCCTTCCTTAGCACCTTACACAAAGACTAACTGACTATCTTTCCATCTATCCATCTATCTATCCTTATATGACTAACAAACCTCCATCTCTGACACTTCTTCAGTGTAATTCTCTGTTTTGTCATCTGGTTTTCATATTATGCTTGGTGTGCGCCCACCAGGCCCACACAGGCTCTCTCTCTCTCTCGCTCTCTCTCTACATGGATATGTTTTCAGTCCAAACTGTAGCGATCTCTCACGCTCTCACCCCCACTCTCTCTCTCTCTCTCTGTTGTCAGTCTACATGGTGACACGTTTTTAGTCTAAATAGCAGCTTTTCTGTCAGCCTAATGACGGAAATTATACACACACACACACACACACACACATTTCCACAAACACATACACAGGCACCTAAGTAGTTGGGCTCAACATAATCCCCAACATCTCTGTTTACAGGCATTTTCAACAACAGAGGCAGTAAGAGGACGTATGAGGACAGTGTCATCTGAAAGCCTTTACAAACATAACAAACCGCATGAGACAATGACGTAGAGAATACAAGCACAACAAGAGAAAATACCTTAAAATAATAATATCCTTTCACTGAACCTATTAGCTTAATGTTATAGTAATCATTCACTGACTGTCTTCATTTTGATTAAACCTCTATAATTAATTTACTTATTAATAGTTAGACTTTTTCCTTTACTTAGTGTTTCTGGCTTGTGCGCTTACATCCTCGCTGTAAGAGTGCGACAGTATAGCTTCATAAACTAAGTAAGCAGCTGCTCCTTGTAATTTGCCCAAAATAAGCAACATTTTTGTGTAAAGTGTACACAAACACCCCTTTCACATTACATATAGTTGTTTGTTTCAATGTAAGTGTTAAAAATATAGATTAATGCTGTGATTATTCGGTGTCTTAGCTGGAGTTGGATATCAGTTTAATCTCAGTGCATCCAGTACATAGACAGGTCCAGGACATGTTTAGCCTAGCTTAGCACAAAGACCGGAAGCAGGGGGGGAAAAACTAGGCTCTGGGAAAAAAAACACTTTCCAACAAGTCCATTCATCCAAGAGGCAATCACAGGGCTGACACACAGAGACAGACAAACATTCACACTCAGTCACGCTGTCACACTCTCTTGCTGTGAGGCCACAGTGCTAACCACTGCACCACCGTGCCACCTCCGACAAATTCAAAGTTGTCTTATTTAAACCTGCAATACTTTTTTTGGCATCGAAAAGCAGCTGTAAACACAACACTGACCTTGTCACGTCACAAGTTGATATGGCGAACTTGTTAGCATACAGTTGCCTATTTACACATCCAGCAAATACATACATTAGCATCCACTGTTGTTATGAAAATTTTGATTAAAGCCTCTTTAAATATTGTGTCTTGTTAGTTAGCAAGGTAACCTCCAAATACGTCCAAGAATAGCATGTCATACCGGTGACAGCGGTACGTCAGCTAAATGCTACTCAGCATGTAAATAAGGTCATTTGGAGTTATCAGAATACATCTTTGTGAGAGCTAGGCTAGCTGTTGTCCCCCTGCTTCCAGTCTTTGTGCCATGCTAGGCTAAACACGCCACTGATCTACCACTGTATTTAATGCACAGGGATTCAATTTTCTACTCAGCTAACTTTCGGTGGGACAGAAAATAAGCAAATTTGCCAAAATGTAACAGTATTCCTTGAAAAGGAAACTTAACGTTCTGTGTTGTTCCGTTTTATTTGTAGTTGATAGTTGGTCTGCATATTCGCACACCGTCAAGTTGATTTTAAAAGTAATTTTGCCTTGTATGCTGGTTTGTTGTTGTTAACCACGTTCAGTAAACCAGATTCCTAACGTGTGCAGTGTAATGATATTAATAATAATAATTATTATTATTATTAAATGACACCATACAGATGGAATTTATAGATTTCTTACTTTAAAAAAAGGGGGCCAGGCCTTAAGGCCAGGCCTGAATGTATTTATTGCATATTAAACAACTAGCGGATTTTACCTGCTAACATTTTAACACGCACAAATTATTCGAAAAGCTGAGGAAAATAAAATAGTCAAACTCAAAGTGTGAGCAAGGGCAGCATCATTTTGAAAAAATTAGATATTGCTTTATATTGAGACACAGTATTGCATTTTGATTGACATTTCTTGATAAAGGACAAGTGACTTTGTTTAAGAAAGTACAAAGAATCTTCCAAAGGCCTTTTGTGCAAAAACTCATCCTCCTTCCACAATGGAGTGGACCACCATGAATAAAACCTGAAACCTAAAGTTGTGGGAAGCGCTGAGGTAGCATGACCTTGTTGTTGGCCAGATACATTTTGATCCGTATTTTTGCCTTTTTTGTCATGGAAGTTCCCTCATATCAGCTGGTTAGGCCCCTCTTTACATTATGTCTGAGTTGACTGAAAACTAGGAAGAACACAGCACTGCATCAGCCCGCATCAGTACCACTTTCACTGAGTTGTAGACTAAACAGTTAATTTACTTTTCATAATCCAACACAACAACCAAAAAAGCAAGTTATTTCTGCCATTGTGTGAAATTAATCCTTGCTAAATTCAACACTTTAAGAATGTTGAAAAAAAGCTCATACAATATTCTTTATCCTAATAAATATTCTAAAAAACAAAGAATAAATTAGTAGCCAACCTGGAAAAGGAGGAGAAAACTATCCATCCAGGCTTCCACTCCTCTTTCTCATCTATCTATCTGCCGAGCTGACACTTAACCCTGGTGTACAGTGCCCGCCAAGAGCAGAGAGAGAGAAAGAGAGAGGGAGGGGTGAGAGACACCGCCAGTGTAGTGGGAGGAAGAGAGAGAGAGAGAGTGGGTGTGGCCCAGAGAGAGAGAGAGAGAGAGAGAGAGAGAGCCTGTGTGAGGACTAAAATAACTTGGTGTACTTCCTTGACAAGCTGAGTGCAAAACTGTCTGATAAATGTTCCCACACAAACACACACACACACACACACACACACGCGCGCACACGCGCACACACACACACACAAACATCAAGTGCACTGAGAGAAAGAGGAAATGGGCCTAAGAAAGATTGTTGTTAAATCTAAATTACAATTTGAGAGAGTGCAAGAGCACTGCTACTACAGACTTGTACTTTTACTTTCAGCTTTCATAATTAGCCAATAATGTCTTACGAAGCTAAAAGAAAGATATACTGACAACTGTCACTGGTAAAATTAGTCTGCTGTAACTAACATAACACCAAAATAAAGGTCTGTTTTTAAGTGTTGTGTTTTCTGGTGTGCTCTCTGGACGCTGGTGTCTGTACTGTTTACATGCAAGAAAAAGAACACCATGTTTTGACAGAAACAACTTTCTGATGCGTTGTCTAGTTTGCTGATTGTATCACTTATTTGCACACTAGCTAGCAGCTAGCTCTGTAAATGATTGACAGCTAGTGAATAGTGAACAGCAGTCAAATCATATCATTTTTGTAAGTTTACCGCCTTAAATGAATCAGGACCTTGGGGATTTGGAGCAGAATGGGGTGAAGCAGCTCATCCAGTCAGTCAAGCTGAAGTTAGCTCAGCTACTAAAGTGGAGAACTGTCAGCCGGACTGTTCACCGGAGTAATGCAACATGCACAGGCTACACACACACACATCTGCTTCCTTCTGAACAGGCACCAGACAAACAAATTAGCCACCAGCGCTGCACCATGAACCCTTGCATCCCAACCATGAACACTGACACTGTTTATTGGAGTGTCTAGCCAAGCTGGAGGCACAACTGTCATCGTTGTTACTGTTGGCATGACAACTGAGGCCCCTGTTGCTGTGGGAATCATGTGCCCTGTCCACATGATGACTAGGTTATACACACATACTCACATTCACACACACACGAATATAATCCGATCCCGCGCTGACTCACAGCAGGAAATAGCACTGTGGGAAAAACCCAGATTCTTTGCAATGTGTGAAGTAAACCTTCAATAACACAGGAGACCTTGTCATGTTTATGTGTTATCTAATGTCTGTGTGATGGTCCACAGTTGAATGTCTGTTTTACTAGAAATGTGCAAGGTCCTATGTGTGTCAGAGAGGGTGTGTGTGTGTGTGTGTGTGTGTGTGTGTGTGTGTGTGTGTGTGTGTGTGTGTGTGTGTGTGTATGCATGGATGCTGTTACTGCAGCTGTGAGCCGCCGATGTGTGACAAGTAGTATACATCTGTTCACATCCTGTCTAATCAGGGCAGGAGGCTGAGTCTCAGTCTCCACCTGCTGGTCAATATTAGGTATTACACCAGTGCAGGGTAGACCGCTATTATTTATCTACAGTCTTTTAATATTCCATAAACCCTTTAATATTCTGGTTCTTGTTTTCACTCTCTTTCACTCATTCAGTCTTACCTCCTGGTGAAGAGCTTGAGTCCAGAGAACGACTTGGAGCAGCCGCTCAGCAGATCCTTCTCTTCCTCTGCACAGACCGGGGGGGACAGGGGGGAGACTGGAGGTGGGGTGGAGGAGGTGGGCAGAGAGGAATTAGAGGAGGATGCAGAGCTGAATTCTCTATCCCCTCCTTTTACGTTTAGCAACCCTTTTTCTTCTCTTTCTGTCATTCCCCTTGTTTCTTCAGGAGCATCACCACAGGCTTCAAGTCCAGTCCCATGTCCCAGATCAGTGTCTGCTACCGGGTCAGGGTCCATGACTGACAATTTGTTCAGTTCCTGTGTTCACATTTTGGTAAATGGAATGATCCTTAAAAATGTAATGAAGTGCCTACTCTCTCACCTACTCTGGTAAGATACTGGACAAGGCTCTCAGACCCCAGCTGCTTCACTGCAGTCAAGTCATAAAGTTAATAAAGTATGTGTATACTGTACTCAAATAACTACAACCAAAGGACCACACCAGGGTACAATACTAAAATCACTACATTTAAAGAACTCCTCTGAAGATGTGATATCAACAGGACTGCATGAGAATACCGACTACATGAATATACTTAAAGGACTCTAACTAATATACTATACTCAAAGTAACTCAAAGGTGCAGCAACAACAGCACTACGAACTTTTGTACTAAGGTTAAAGCAATTAACTGTCCATCAAATACTATACTTGACTTATGTTTAAAGAGAGTAGTATTATGAAGGTACTACACTCAAACTCCCATTCTTAAAAGTATTATGCTCAGTAATATTACTACACCTAAACTTCTCCAGGACTTCAAACATGGCTACCCTGCAGAGGCTACAAAGTCAATAATCCAAATGCCAAAGGTCTTTTACAAGACACACAAGTTGTGTGTCTGTGTGTGTGTGTGCGTGCAGAGAGAGAGAGAGAGATTAGTGTTGAGTCCTGAGGGAGAGATAATCCTTCCTAGCATTCCTCTCCTCGTCTCCTACTCAGTAGTAGTGCTGTCAGAGGCAGTAATGGCAGTACCAGTGCAGTAGTAATCCAGTTCTGTGACCGCCAGTGTTCACTCTCTTCTCTGTTTGTTCTTCAGCTTTTCACTCCTCTGTCTTCCTCTTCCCTCTCTTCTTCTTCGTGTCCCTTCTTCACTAAGTTTAGACTGGTTCCTCTCCTCGTCCTCCTCCTCCTCCTCCTCCTCCTCCTCCTCCTGCCTCTCTTTTTCTTTAGTTACTTGCTGAGTTTAATTACACTCCGTGGGGTGTTCATAGGCACACACAACTGAGTTGCACGCTGCCACACACACACACACACACACACACACACACACACACACACACTGATCCTCTACTATCTGCCCGGCTAAAACCAGGAAGTGGATAATGACAACAATTCGGGCCTCACTATTAGCTGCCCTGTCACATGCCTGACTGAAACTCTCACTAACTGCTGCTCACTTCTGACTGACTGCTGCGATCTAGTGTTTGCTGCACTGTTTACATTGCGTTCTTAATGTGAAAAGGTACTTGCTGGTTAGATCTGCAAATTCTAGCTCTGTGTGTCTTCTGTGGAGTACTGTTTCTCTGACAGTGATTCACAGTCAACAGCATAGCCAGACAAAAAGAGACTTTTGAGAGAAACAAATCATAAATTCATGCTCTCGAATTCCGGTTGGTTAGCACCCAAAGTGTTAGCAGCGGTCTCCAAGTTCCAATACCCCCCATCATGCTCCTGTTATGTCTGTCCCACTGTGAAATCGACAGTGAAAAGTGTTTAAGGGTTCTCTTATGATTCTTCTTCTGATTCTTCTTCTTCTTCTTCTTCTGATTCTTCTTCTTCTTCTTCTTCTGATTCCTCTCCTTCTCCTTCTCCTTCTCCTCTATGCACTGCTGTGAATGACCACATGAGGGTGCTGTTTAACAACAGACAGACAACCAGACGGTCCATGAGCAGTTCTTCAGTTTCCTTCAAGATTCGTATCCAGTAACAGGGTTCCCTGGAGTATGGAATTTCTGGAATCTTTGTTCATCTAGAGAGGTGTATTCCACAGACATAGTCATGTGTTTAATTCTCTCATTCATTGCATTAGATGATTTTCTGTACAGCTGGTATAGAAACTAGGCTAAAACATAAATAAAAAAAACTGTAATGAAGAACTGTTTTATTTTAGGACCTAAATTCTGACTTTACCTCACAAAATTATGGAAAAGTGGGACCCAGGCTTATGATAAAGTGGCTTCACAAAATAACAGCTAGATAGTGTGTGTTGTTTTTAAACACAGGCAAATTCATTTCAACCCAACTGGCTGAAACTCTCCCGGCAAAACCGTCCAGAGTCCTTTACATAGAAATCAGTCCACAGGCTGTTAGGCAAGAAAGTCAGGGAAGGTCTCATTTTTTAAGTTACGTTACAATCCCTTCACACATGGGCATTACAAAGCCATTAATACATGTTTTGCTACACATAGTACCTTTAAGTAAAAGTAGAAATACTACAGTGTAGAAATACTCTGTTAAAAGCCCTACATTCAAAATTTTAATGGAATAAAATTACAAGTAGCATCAAAATATACTGAAAGTACCAAAAGCATTAATGTGTACATACTTTTAATGTCAGAGCTGGTAAATTCGGGGCTAATTTTAATGGCTTTCTATACTGCTGGGATCAATAAAGTCTTATCTTAACCCATAATGATACATCATCATCATTTATTTGTTGATTATACATTGTATTATTAATCTGAATATGCAAAGTAATTAGTAACTTCAGTTATCAAATAAATGTAGTGGAGTAAAACGTACAATATTTTCCTCTGAAAAGTTGTGGAGTAGAAGTCTGCAAAGTAGCAGAAAATGTAAATATTCAAAATTGTACTTAAGTACAGTACTTGAGTAAATGTGCTTAGTTACCTTTCACCACTGGAGGAGTGCCCAATAATGGACATGGGTGACATTTATTTGGTCCATAAATAGGAGTAGTGCATCTAAGGGACTCAAGCTTGTATAGAGGAGGTCTTAAACCAAAATGTGCCAATGTGGCATATTTTACAAAGTGTTATATATACACATTGCAAGAGTCTTCAAAATGTAAAAGCTAAGATAAAATACAATAAAAATGAACTTTAAAAAAAATCAATAAAAAGAGCGAGAGCCAGTTTTATAACATATATTATAAAACCACATAAATAAGAGATTTGTAAATATTTAAGAACTCATTACCATACATTACCACCTCTTTGGCTGGACTTAATCACTTATATGCTGTAGGAGGAGCAGCAGGAATTTGCTAGACCACTGCATGTTTCAAACAGAGCATGCTGATGCCACGGATAAAATGAATTACCAGGCAGTCCCGCCAGTTCTTACCTCGTGGTTGGGATCACTGCAGCCCAAAATGACCGAAGTTGCAGTGGCTTTTGCTACATTTTTAAAAATTGCAACACTTACTGACCTGTGTTGTTGTGTACTGACAATTCATAGTTAGTTACATTCAGATTCGTGTATGCAGATACACAGCCAGGATATTTCACCTTTCAGGTAGTGTGTAATCTCAAGGGGTGTGTTCAGGTACGGTTTAACATCAGAAATGGTTGACATTTGAGTTGGTGGAGTTTGTTGTGGTGATACACAGCCTGAGACAGCACAGAGTCTGATTTGAATATTGGAAAATGCAGAAAAGGGAAGTGATTGGTCACACTTACTTGCATTTTTCCCTTTTTAAACAGATATTTTACGAGGACTGGGTAAAGTTGCAAGGTCTCTTGCAGAATCGACGGCAGAATCTCAAATTCCTGGAGGAACTAACAAAAAATTGACTACTTTATCATACACCTCTTTCAGGAATTTAGAGGAAACTACATCTTTATTGGGATCATGATGTTAGCATTACTTAACTGTAGCCTGCCCTGATTGTTATATAAAAATATTTGGCATTATAAAGCAATAAAATATTTATATACTGTGTAGGAGAGGGAATAAAAGCACCGCAGAATGTTGTTATGGTGTGATGTGATTACGGTTTCAGTCCCCTTGACAGATAGAGCACATCTTAGCACTTTTATGCATATGCACAGAAACACACACACACCTGCTCCTCTCCTTTCTGTTATCACTGTTCCCTCTCATCCGTCACCCACTCAGTAATCCATGACAAATAAAATGCCACTCAACAGCACGACATACAATTCAGAGAGATCCTTTTAACTTCCCAACACCCACTGCTGACCTATTTTCTCTGTTTCTCTCTAACAAAGGACTCTGATTATAAATTCTAACATTAATCCTAAACCTGACCCCAAAGCAAACAATTTTCCTAATGAGTTGCAGACAAGGGTTCACAGCAGTAAGCCCTTCTCTCTCTTTTATAGTCTTGTAGGGACATTTACATCCGATAACACAGTGGAAATGTAAGACATGAACATTAGAACTGCTGTGTTCACAGTCTACTTACAGCTGTGGTGATTAGAAGATTCAGATAAAATAGTGCATAAAAATAATACTTGATCTTTGCTGGATGTATTAAACTCAGCGTTGTATTTAATAGTAAGTGGCATTAAACCCGATGACAGTCATGAGGACTGGGTCTTTGGTGAAGAAAAAAAAACATATTTCATGCAAATGTTCCATTTATGTGTCAAGTGAAGTTGCAGATGTGGTAATTCTGATAGTAGGAGTATTATTTGTTAGAGTAGCAGTGACAATATGAGCAGAATTTGTAGTGTCAGCATCAGTGGTAGAAGTAATGGTTGCAGTAGCAGCCAGCCTTCCGCCCACACAACAAGAACTTGCTTTCCTCCTTGCTACATAAAGGACACACTACAGTACCTCCTGTATTGGTGCTGAATGTTGGCATTGGACATAAATCGTGACCTGTGGAATCGTCCAATATGAACGTAATTCCCAGGATAGTGGACTGAACATCTCAACTATTTTTCGTATACCAATATACTGTAGCTGCGAGCAATAACTGCCAACAACTGACATTTAACAGTCGGCTCACAAAAGACCATTCCATTCAAGAGTGAGGTTGTTGGTTTATCAAACTATGGGATGGCTGTGGCTCAGGAGGTAGAGAGGGTTGTCCAGTAATCACAGAGCTAGCGATTCAATCCCTTGCATGGTAGCTCACTGCCGTGAATAAAAGTGCAATATTTGCCATTTTAATACTTGACTATACTCCAAACAATTCTTGCTTACAACTTCATTGCCACACCATGTTCATGTAACTTTGACCAAAGAACCCAGCAGACTGAATATTCACTGTGATGTGCATGTAAAAGACAAAGAGAGAGGTTGATGAATCACCAGTGCAGATCTGCACCATCTGCCTGCTGACTGTCTCTGCTCCATCTGTGGAAGGCCTCGTGTCTCCATGTTAGTGCCAACTAAACTTGTGAGCGCAGATGGGTTTTTCCTGACGAAATGATGATTTAGTATTCGACTACATTTCTAACATTTACAGGATTGATATCTGTAGCGTTATCTGCAGCAATCAGTTATTATCAAGCCTTGTCCATTCTGTTGTCGAATCAAACTTTGATTATTTCATTACAACATTAATTGTGGCATCACTGATTTATTTATTGTTTGGTGAAAACATTACAAAAAAAGCAAAGACGTTAGATACAGTCATACATAATATGATATATATGTAAGTGACTCCATCTACTCTCCACTGTGGGGGGACAGCAGTGATCAGTGACATTGATTAACCTACTTACGGTATCTGACCCTGCAGACTGACAGCTAATACTAACTGGTAGTTTTGTTTTAGTTGACTGCTAACTGGAGCAGCAGTACTGTGACCAGTCGCTGATGGATAATGTGATGTATGTATGTATGCATGTATAACATCACTGCTAAACATTTTCCAAAACATATCATAGTGATCCCAGTGGGATAAAGCAACGCAGACTTATCAAATCAATCTGAGCCTGTATAACCATGGAATGGAAGCCACCGGCTTCCTGGATAATGCAAGTAAAAAGCACAATGTTGTAAAGAATGGTTTTTAAGTGGTAGCAGTAATGTGAGCTGGTATATATTAGGGGTCCTGTTGGCCTTACACCTGATTTGGCTCTGTAAAAATCTGATATTGTTCTTTATTGGGCTAAATCAATTGGGCTAGACAACAATATAAATATACTGTAAAACCCATTAATTAAATTTTTCATATAAGAACAAATACCTTCACTGTGAAAAGAAACATACAAAGTCATAATGTGAAAGGCTTTTTTCTAAAACATATAGTTAGTGTGAAAAACTCAAAACATCAACAGTGAATGAGATTCACCTTACTAATTCCTTCTGGTCAGTTTCATACAGTACATACACCCAACAGTCAACATGTTACTTACAAAACATCTTGTGTGCAAAGGTGAGGTTTTAGCCAAATGAAGGGTTCATTCTCTGGTGCCTAGTACATTTCATAGCATTCTACCAATTCAATTTTAGTCCCTGAATACAAGTGAAAATTGCGGCATAAGGTGACTTAAAGGAAAGGCCAGGAGGCCAACGAAACCATTACAGACAATGAATATCCGTACCAAATGTTCTTTATTCAGGCCAGCAGTTGTTGGTCTAAGACGTTGACTGTAGCAACTGACCAACAGAACGAAGCACAGCGGGGGAAGTCACTGTCACCAGCAGTTCGACAGTGTACTGCAATTGTGGTGTCAAGGCTGACTAGGTTTTCCACTGTCCGCTGTGGCCTGCTCAAAGCAGGTCATCAGCGCACTGTGCTCAGCACAGCCGTATTCTGTGTTACTTGACATCATCACCCTGAATGGCAGCCAAAGATAACAGCTCCTCCAAAAAAGTATTTTATGTGTACACATACCGGGCCAATAAAGCTGATTCTGATTCTGAAAAGAATATTCTGAGGTGAAGCAGAACAAGATCCGCTTCCGGACTCCAGAAGTATTCTATGATGATGAGACACGGCTGTACCAGGCGGTGGAGGAGGCAACTACTGACATGAAGAACAGAGGACTGTCCGTCAGAGTGATCACACCGAACGTTTCATTTAGTCCACCAGATGCCCTCAGACTTTCCCCTGCCAGTCAAGGTCCTGCCACGCCCATCTGCCTAATCACCTCATTCCCTTCACCTGAGCTTCCCTGCCCTCTCCTCACCTGCACCTCATTCCCTCATCAGGCACTCCCTATTTATACCGCTCCCTTCCTTTGTTCCCTGTTGATTTATTGTACTGTTTACCATGTGCTTAGTTTTTGTGTTGGGTGACATCTTTGTGTTACTGCCTCTTGAACCTACCTGTTGCCTGTCTACCTGCCTGCCTACCTGTACCTGCATGGAAGCTACAAATAAATAATTGAACAGTTTGAGCCTCGATGCCTGTCTGTGTCTGCTTCTCCTGCCACCTTACTACACACCGTAACAAACAGTTATGGCGGAATATAAAGTAGAGGACGATATTGCAATCCTTAAATGTTGCGCATATAACACATATGGACTTTACTCCTAATAAATTAGATTTAAGGATTGGACAGCTAACAGAATAACTGTTCTATGCAACCTAATGAAAGAAGGAAGACTGTTCAGTTTTGAATTTATTATTAGAAAAACAAGACTTGTGTTGATCAATGATACGGCATTATGTTAACAAAAAAGTGAAAAATATAACGGAGCCAACTACAGGTTTTGTTCAGAAAAGCAAATAATTCAAATACTTCATGTATAAAGAGCTATTAAATCTTAAAACACACTCAGCTTTGTATATTAAAACAGACAGCATGTGTCCCTGGAGAGTAAGACAATATTTTTTTCACTCAATTATTTATGTCACGCTAGGAAAACTGGATTAATGCCCCATAGGCCAGATTTTATTTTCAGCAAATCTATGATTATTTGGTCATATTCAGACTAAGAGCATTTCAGGCAAACGTAAAGGATGATGTCAGCATACAATATTTGAAACTCATTTTATGGAAATGTGTTTGATGCTAAAAAATATATATTAAAAAAATATGCTAGCTGCTGCTAGAGGCTAAAAAGTTAATAACAAAACCCTGGTTTTACTATTCCTAGAGCCTTACCAGCAGTTTGAATGTCAAGGTTATACTGCACTAGAGGAAGGACCATGAGGTCATTTGAATACTTTCTGGCAATCGGTCTGTTACCAGGCTTTCAATACAAAAAGACAGCGGCCTGCTTTGGTGGGTGCATGTTGCTAGTACCAGTGAGACAAGGAAAAATAATCCAGGAAGTCCAGTTTGGCTAACAGATCCATGAGTTTAAGGGCTTCTCACACAACAAAACTCTGCAAAGAGGTTTACAATCCAACGAGGGAGAATTTTACAACTCTTGTTTGAAGTTACGTTATCATGAATGATTGCAAGATGAACTGTAGAATTACTGCAGTCTACCAGGGTTAATTGCATCACTTCGATTGGCCAACATAGTGCCTTGCATTGCGCTGTCAAAAAAGTTGACCCAGGTTCAACTTTTCTGCACTGTGCTCACACAGTGGTCTCATTGAAATGAATGACGAGGTTGCGTTTTTTTCATGCAGTGGCCAAAATTAAAAGAGTTCATCTTTTGGGAGTATGAATTTCCTAATTAAATTCTGGCAATCCTGAAGGTAGCACAACACACTCATATATTGGACACAGAAATGTGTCTCTAAAGTCAGCAACATAGACCAGACCAGACTGAGTGCATTTGTAGGCATCACAAACCCTTTTTATTCATGTTCGTCTTGTCTGTTTTATTTCCACTGTACATCCTGCAAACAGTAAACATATCTAATTATACAGAATAAACACAATTTTATTCCAATTATTAGTGCCAGGAAGGCAGCATTTAATGTATGATTCTTATCGGCATCTGTCAGCTGCAACAACACAAGATGTATGAAGTCTTTCCCTTTCAGCTAATTAACAGCCGTCTGAAGGCAGCAGGTCTGTGTTCCATCTGCAGGCTCTAACCTTTGTGATTACAAATACCAGATGCAGTGGTAACCTTGATTACATTTTGTGCAAATAGCACCTGTTCTATTGTCACATAAAGCTGGTCGGTCATATTTTGGTATTCTACACAGCCTCCCAGTTTATGCAGTAAAATTACCAGGAGTGTTAGAGAAGATAACATCTAATGCCAGACCAGACTACATGATATTTTTGTTGTTTGAGATGGTCACTGTGTCAGATAAGTCACTAATTCTTACCATCACTTGGCTACCAGACATGGCAGACACATTTGTCTTACCCAGTGGATGACCTGTTGTCAGTCAACTAATAATCTTCACTAATGCAAATTGAAGAAGACTACCACGCTGTACTGAATGGACAACGATGACACCAAACCATCTGAGAGGTAATGTGTGTAAGCATTTGGGATTCAAAACCATAGGACAAGTCTTGGATAAAGGAAATGCTGCTGGGATTAGGCTGTATGTGGGCTGCGTTCGAATTCATTCCTACAAATGACATGTTAGTTCCATTTGTTGTTTAAGTGACAGCAGTAATAAAGGATGCACTACACATACATTTCACTCAGTACCACAGCAAAATTAAAAGACAATTAAAATGTCCCTCTCCTCTTTCATCACTGAAACCTCTCAGGACTTGTAGCTGCAGTGAGCAACATATGTAGAATCCTGATTTCTCCAATCTCCCCTGCGTCACACGGCAAACTAGCATTTTAGACAAAATGTCACAGTGTTCCTCTAAAGCTGATGGTACTTCCAGTTCACCTGTTGTACAGTATATGTGCACAGATTTAAGGTAGGGATCCCTGCTGCTTTCTTTCAAAACCTTCCAATTTCATGATTAATATATATTACCGAATCTGAGAAAAGGCAGTTCCCGTGTGTAATGAAGTACACACACACACACACACACAGTGTTGCAGTGCCTCAGATACAGCTGATCCTTACGTAACTCCTCTGGTGAGTCAGAACTGACAGCCAGCCTGCCCCACCCCCACCACTCACGCACACACATTCCAATCTGGATTACTGATTATACTAAATTATGTTGAGGTTTTGCCTCATGCTGGCAGTGACAGTGACAGCTGTGTCTTTGTCTTAATATCTGACCTCCAACACAGTGATGGAAAACATCTGTCCTTTTCTGAAATGTTACACCTGAAATCAGACACCAGTGGTGACATTTGAAAGACTGAACCAGAAAACACAAATTAAACACCTGAAGTAGAGCAGGAGGAAATCCATACACGTTATGTATGCTGCCATTTTAATGACAGTGTTACACTTGCACATAGGTTGACAATATTTTATAACCACTATTTTCTGTATTGTCATTTTCTTTTGTTTTATTTTCTCAATTGTATAGAGATGAACATTAAGAAAGAGTAAACACTTCTTATACCAGACACACATTATAAAATGATTTATCAAAAATGATTGTTTGTGGGTTCACATGCCCTGCTCGCAAATCTCAAATGTATGTTCTGGTTCATGATCTCTGTCTCCTCCCAAAACACATATAAAGCCATCCTACCTAGTTGAAAGTAAGTGAGAGAAAGACAAAAGAGAGGGAGAAGTCTAACTAACTTACTTCCTCAGCATATGCAGATGCTCAGTTGTCATGGAGATGGTTTAGTTGTTATCACGTGATATAAGTATGGAACTTGATAGCAGGTGGACTTATATAAGGGGTGGTGGTAACCCCTGTCTCTGTTCAAAGATGGTCTCTGGCGTCCTTGATCTGTCTCTGGCCGTCCACTGACTCCCATTATCTCAATATATCTCAATGTGAACTCTAACCATCACTTCCAGTGTAAAAGAGAAGTGGTAAGGACCCTCCTACACAGAGCACAGGATAGAGAGATGGAGGTGCAGAAGGTCTGAGGGGCACTCAGGGCCAAGACATACAAGGAGTGGATGATGAGAATCCTGTGAAGGGGTCAAAGGTCATGGAAACCATCTCCCTGACAACAGCGCAGCTCCATCTGCTGATGGAGGCCACAAGATGTGGTTGAAAGCTCCAGAAACAACAAGTAAGTTAGACCTTGTGATGGGACTTAAACTTCAGTTAGTTACTAAATAAAAAAATAGAGATGAAACTGTCTGCCACACTCAGGTAGTGTACTGCTGAACGTCACTGCGACTCGCCATGGATCTGTCTCTGTGGACAATTACATTAACACCAGCTGGAAGTATTCGCTAGCCTCCAGTGGTTGACGTTCTCACTCTGCTGCAGTGATGTAGAAGCGAGCTCAGGGTGTCGTCAGAGGGGCAACACACTTGAAACATTCAACCAAAGAGGTCAGCGAAACAACGCTGTCCAGCTTGGTGTTGCATTGCTCTCTAAATAATTCAAACAGTATATTCATCATTATCTGTGTAGTTATCTGTGTAGGTTTGTATGCCTGTGACAACAAGACATCATGAAAAACATCCAGCAGGTCAAACTTCATTCAGCAGGTTTGCCTGGAGCAGTGAGAGGGCAGCTGTTTACCAAGGAGGAGGGACTTGCAATCAGATTAGAGACTATCACACACCAACAGTTTCTAAGGCAACAGACAGCCCAATATTTCATTCAAGTAGAAAGCAACTGCAACAGCGTTTATATTGTCAGTAAAGTGGACTATAATGTGCAAGTGTCCTGAAAAAATACAGCAGGAACAGTTGGTAAAATCTATTTTAGAGCATATCCTTCAACTGTCTACAAACTGACTTCACATCACAGCTGCTGGCAAATGAATTGTTGAGGTGAGAAGATCTGAAAATATTTGGCGAGGATCCACTACAGAGCCATGAGAGGATTCAGGAAGTTCTGGCAGCAGACCACATCATGGTTAGCTATGGTAACAGTCAGGACCAGAGATGGAAAGAGTACTAGAATATTTTACTCAAGTAAAAGTACTGTTACTTTAAAGAAGTTGTACAAGTAAAAGTAAGATTACTTGCGTAAAAATGTACACAGATAAAAGTAAAAAGTAGGTCTGTTAAAATGCACTCTGAGTAAACGTTACTGGGGGGGTTTGTTAATGATATTGTTATATGATAGAACTATTAAATAAAAGAACACATTTGGCCTACAAAATAAAGTGCATTAACATGTCACCATATACAGCAGTGGAACACCGTCATGCCTTCCAACGGTCTGTGTCCAAACCAACAATAAATTCCTTTTCTATAGAGGGACATGTAGCTGTGCACACCACTGATTAGCACTACTAAATATTTGACCACCTTCCTCAGTGTAGCCGTACTACAATTAACCAGAAAACAGGACAAACCTCAATTAAACAAAAATGAACGACAATAAATAAAAAGAGCTATGGACACTGAGGCAGATGTAACAAACATTAAGCTACAGAAATGAAATAACCTGCCACTTTGAAAGCACAATAAAACATTACCAAGGCACACTAAATAGTGACACCCCAATCACATGAAACTAAGTAATCCAAATTGTACCGATGCGCTTTTGATTGGCATTTTAAAGATCACTGTGTAGACTGCAAAAAAAAAAAAAACACAGCCAAAACGAACGTGAATGTTCGATTCTGTCTCACACCTCATTGTTGTGTGCCATGTGTACGCTGATTTGTGCATTTGCATCCATTCTACATCTGGTCGCAGGAGTCAGTGAACGGACGGGGAAAGATCAAGGTGACCACTGACATCCAACACCAGAGACCATCTTTGAACAGAGGCAGGGGTTACCAACTCCACCCATATACCACCACCTTCTATCATGTGACTGAAGATACGTGGGTCACATGATGGCAACTGAGTCAATTACATTCACTGATGACTGTGAAAGACTGTGAAAAACCTAGCTTTGAGTTCAGATCATTTTGTTACATTGGTGAGTAAGATAGTCATCAATAGCATACATTCCAGAGTCACCTGGTTCCTGTTAAGATTAGAGTTAGGTGGAGTTATAGTGCTTAAACAAGGTTTAACACCTGGTCAGCGAAGGAACAGAGCTTAATCTTTTCACTTTGGATAGGAGGGCAAATACACATAAATATATGATACAGCACCTTTAATTGACACTTATCTCACCAACACAGACGTGCACAACGCCATGTGACATACAGTAACAAAGACACTGAGGAGCACACCACAGTGTAACATTCAGGTAAAACAGGTTTGGAGGAAGTGGGCCACATTCCACTTTTTTCTGTTCAGTTTTGTCTGGAGCATTCCCTACCTGTAGGACACCTGCTTCCTGAAGGTCAGCTGGACAAACTCTGCCTCCATCTGGGACACTGACAGCCGGCCCTCCTCCTTCCCCTCTGCCCCCTCCACCTGCTTCTCTCCTGGTACCTAAAATAAACACAAACATATATTAATTCTCAGTTTTCCAAAGCAAGTTGACTGAGTTCATCTGAATCCACTCACATGGGGAAAACATATTGTGTCCAGTGTAACCTACCCGTGGCAGCTGTGGGTGTAGCTTTATCACTTCTTTTAATGCCAACCTGTGCTTAAACGCAATACTGCACTGGCAGGCTTGACAAGAGAGGAAGGATACAACTCTTGGTAACATACTGATACAGTATGAACACTGTATTATTGTAATATGTTCTAACTACAATGATGTAGCTTACTAAACTAAACTAGGTGACTTTTCACTATGCTGGCTATAGATGCGTAGAAAGGAAGTACAGTTTTACAGACCAGTAAACACCCCCCCCCCCACCCCCCCACACACACACACACACACACACACACACACACACACACACACACCTGACAGCTGCCGGGCTCCAGCGTGCTCTTGGAGCTCCCCTCCGCGCCGAACACGTCCTCCTCCTCGGCCACGTCCTCGAGCCCAGGCCGCTCCACAAGCGGAGGAGCGGAGTCTCTCATCATCCCTGCGGTCTCTCTGTCCCCTTTGTTTAACGATTAAAAATGTTTATAGGTGATTATATCATCGGCACTCTGTCGCCTCTGTTGCTGCCTGCTGTGTTCCTGTATTTTTAGAAGTTACTATTTTGGTGCGTATTTAAATGAAGCTCGGTCTCTGTCCCATCCTGTCGTGCTCCGCGCTCCGTTAAATAACCTGTAAAACCGCAGAGGGCTATCGGCCTGTCAGGTCAGTCAGGACACCAACTCACTGTTACAAATGATGAGCTCTCCACGCAGTAACGAAAAGTTGTCAGGTGCGGTGTGTTCTGCTCCGTCGTCCATCTAGACGTTGCAGGAAATCAGCTGAGCTCTCTCTCTCTCTCTCTGTGTGTGTGTGTGTCTCTCTCTCTCTCTCTCTCTGTCTCTCTCTCTCTCTCTCAATTTAATTCAATTCAATTCGCTTTAGTGGCATGAACGTAACAGTGACAATATTGCCAAAGTGTCAGGTAATAATGAGATTAAAATTAAAATTAAAATAGAAAATGTACAATTTCATGGATCTCTGTCTTTCTCGCTCTCTCTCCTCTTGCCATATACTGAATAATGGTAAATGGTAAATGGACTCTTACTTATATAGCGCTTTTCAACCGTTGAAACGGTTCCCAAAGCGCTGTAACAGCAATCTAAGCTTTTTTAACAGTAGTCTAATTCACCCAATCACACACACATTCACACACCAATGGGGACCCAGCTGCCATGCTGTGCCTCCACCGGGGGAAACTTAGAGTTCAGAGTCTTGCCCAAGTACACTTCGACATGTGGACAGGACCCTGGGGTTGTTGGACAACCGCACTACCCTCTGTACCACAGCTGCCCCCCCCCACACACATAATGCAACTATTAATAATGGTGACGGATGAAATTAGAAATTATGAATTAATATATTATTTGTGTTTGGGTTGCTTATATTGCAAGGTGCCCCTGTCACTCTGACCCCGCCTCCCTGTGACGAAACAATAAAATGTGACGAGATCGCTGTCCCTTCTCACAGGGGTCATAATGTCTTTATTGATGGTTGACACCTCATTTATTAATACTTTATCGATCATTTATCATCCAGAAAAGAGCTGCAGAGCATCTGACTACAGTACAGTTAATGCAATTTAACATTTACAACTGCAGGCTTGATTGACATTTATAGTTAAAGATGACATACTGACTTTTTCCTGTTGGCTCATTTGTCACGGTGTGGCGTATGAAGAGGCAGGGGAAGGACCCAAATGCAGACAGTAGTCGTGGTTCACAACGGAGTTAATGTTTATTTGTAGCTTACGTGCAGACTCAGGCAGGTAAGCAACCAAGAAGATATGTCCAGACAAGGCAAGTCACAGAAGCACCACAGGTGAATCCAACCCAAGAGCACCAAGAGCACCAAGAGCACCAAGAGCACCAAGAGCACCAAGAGCACCAAGAGCACCAAGAGCACCAAGAGCACCGGACATAAAGCAATGACACCACAGAGCACAAAGGAAAGGGACAGGCATAAATAGAGAAAGGCTAACGAGGGGAATCAGGCACAGGTGAGTAACAGGGAACAGGTGAAAACACTCAAGGACAGAGACACCAGTGCAGGAACACACTGGAAACCTGAGACAAGACCAAACTTCAAAATAAAACAGGAACCAACAAAGAGTCCACATCATGACATCATTAGAAAGTGAGAGAGCTGTGAGCCTTTATTAACGACTCAATTAACTACATAATTCATGGTTTATTAGAAAGTTAGACCTATATGCTTGATGACTTTATGAATGACTTGACTTTTTAAACAAATTATTATTAATGACTCACTGGTCAGAGAGATTTTAGTAACTTGGTAACCCAAAAGTTGTTATTAATAGTTTGTAGCTGATCTATTTAGTAGTATTTTAGTAAATAATGACCTTTATAATGCTCTATAGACAGACACCTGACATGGGCATTATCTGGCATGGACGGTCCAAGAGTGAGTTGCATTATGGGAAATGTAGGATCTAGTGAGCTTGACCCATACTAGACATTAAAAGTCAGACTACCTCTGTCTCTACTTCTTCGACTGTGACCTTTTTATGTAATCATTGGAGTGCCCTTTTAACTTTAAACAAGTGCTACTGCTAATGTGTCTTTGTGCTACTGATAGGGTGCAATATCAGCAAAACACTTGTGTGAGTTATTTTAGAATGTGCACACAACTGACCTTTTTGTTGTTCAAGTACAACAACATTTTTGCTTCATACATGTGTCTGAGTGGGACACTAGAAACTTTTAGCACCACATAACATAATAGTAGTAGAAGTAGTAAACACAGTATAAGTTATTGTAAAATACGTGTGAATATAGCACTTGGGGTGCAGGTGCAGGTGCATCAGCTGGGAGAGAGGATGTAGTGTAGCATCCTCTCTCCCAGCTGATGCTGTCACCATCACGTATGCAAGAAATTGCAGGGCTCCCAGCTCTTCTCCCAGCCGCTGGGCCTGAATCAAACACTAGAAGGATCACAGAATATGATTTAAGTGTGCAACCACCCAGACGTATACCTGGTTTAGTACTGTATGTAGAGGATGGTGTCATGAGTGTCGGCATGATAATCACGTCATTGTGTAGACGATGATGTTGTCCTGTGATGATGTCATTTCTTAACTAATCATTCTGCATGCATTCTTCAACAGGCCAAATACTCTTACTACTAGTCACTAATACTTTCTACTTGGGATGATTTTCAGAAAACATTATATATGTTATATAAATGTGTCCAATAACACAATATTTAAGACTGCTCAGATCAGTGTGTATTTCAATAATAACAATAACCAATAATCAGACAAGAATGATGTTTTTTATCTTTTGTTAAACAGTTGAGAGAAATGCGTCAGAAATGGTTCCTTCAACTAGATGTGGTGACTGTGGTACACACACACACACACACACACACACACACACACACTATATTAAATGACTAATGGGACACAACTTCATTCAAATTCAAATTCAAATGCAAATGTTAGGTGTTGTCCATTTGTCCAACACAACATTTGGCCAGTTTGTTTTTTAAAATCCAATTGTCCAATGGTTCCTACATATTAGAGGTGATAGGCACTGGCAGTGTAGTCCCAGTTTGATTCTTCAGGATCTCCATCTGGGTAGGGAGGTTTTAGAGTTTATAAGGTGATGAAGGTGATGTGATGTCAGTCCAGCAGGGGGCAGCAGAACTCAGCCTCTCTGCTCTTCACCTCAAAGAGCAGGAATAGCTAAGTTTCAAATACATAGTTCAAATACATATATGTACTATTTTATAGCCACACACTACATACATCTCCACTATAACTAAACCTGCTTTATCACTGTTCCATCACATCTTGTCTCTAACACACCGAATTGTCTTCTTGCGCAACTGGAGAATCTAAAGAAAGACTAAAAAAGGACTTGTGGGTGCATCTTAAAGGATAGGTTTACATATTTAGTACTAGTATAGTGACCAAAAACTGTTGCAATGTACTGGGAAAAATTGTGAATATGTGCTGTAAAGTCACTGGTGTAAATTGAAATGACCTATGCCACTTGTATCCAGTCAGAGCCACACAGAAAGCTCAGGTCATCCTACTGGACTCCCAGCACCCTCTACATATCGAGTTTAATTTGCTTCCATCAAGGCGGAGGTTTCACCTCCCTAGGGGTGACACAAACAGATACATGAGGTCTTTTATTCCATCAGCTATTGACTGAAAATGTGATTTGACCTGTTACCAACTGTGAATGTGATAAACCCCCCCCCACACACACACACACACATACACACTTCCCTTTTTTTATTTCGCTGCTTCCTCTGATGCTTTTGGTGACAGTGACATTGGCGTTTCCTGTGTAGTTGTGTTTATTTGTGTATGTACTCTATGTATGAATATATTGGATTGACATTTTTATTCATTGTTGTATGTAATATTTATTACTATTGACTGCTGTTTGCAGGCCAAATTACCCCTCAGGGACATTAAAGTTTTACTCTCTCTCTCTCTATGGGCATGTTTAAGATAGACTAGATAAAATGTGAAACTATCCTTTAACAAACCTGTACCGGGAGATGCCAGAGTTGCTCTTGATAAAGAGCAAAAATCAATGAATGAATATGAGCCAACCTGCCAGGTCGCCAGGTTGTCGGCCAGAACAGCTTTTCAGAACTTTGGAAACACAGAGCACACAGGCATTGTCTGTCCCATTGATAAAAACCCAGAATGCTGACTCTGCTGAACTGCGGCCAGTCAAACGGCATCTACGTCCGTTCTGCAGCAGCTCGCAACCCCAAACCCCAACAACCTCCCTAAACTGCCCCTACAACAGCCCCAACCCCGGCTGCCCGGCCCAGTTGCTCTTGGCCTGTGGGTGCATGGAGCTGCTAAGCCCCTGTGCTGGCTGGCCAAAGCCCTGTGGGATTAGACTAATGCAGGCGGCGGGAAGCCACTGGTGGTGAAACAACAGGCATGTGAAGTGACCCTTATCTTTACAGTAGAATTCACTCTTAGCTACAGACTATGGCCAGTTGTCTTTAATTGCATTAATTAGATTGTACAAGTGTTCATGTTATTGTATCTATGTCATGTATATATCTGTGTCGAAAAAGGTTTCTTTAGGTTGTGCATCTCTAACAGTCTGCATTCATCAGTAGAACACTGATACAAGATACACTGGTGGTATTTTTTTTAGAATTAATTCATTAATTAATTATTTTGCCAGTTAGTTAAAATAAAAGTACTAATACCACACTGCAAAAAAACTCTGTTAAACGTAAAAGTTCTGCATTGATAACGTTACTTAAGTAAAAGTATGTAAGTATAATCAGGAAAATGCACGTAAAAGAATTGAAACTAAAAGTACTAAATGCAGAAAAATGGCCCCTGTGACTATTATGTATTATATCATTAGATTATTATTACTCATGCATTAATGTAAAAGCAGGATTTTACTTTTGTAATTGGTTGAGGTGAAGCTAATTTTTAACTATTTTGTATACAGTAGGACTGCACCTAATGATTATTTCCATTATGGATTAAACTACTGATTATTTTCAATTAATTGATTGATTGTTTGGTTTGTAAAAACTCCGGAAATAGTGAGAAAAGCCATCACAATGACCCAGAGCTCAAAGTGACATCTTCACAATGCTTGTTTTATCCAACCAAACAGTCCAAAATTCAAAACTATTCAAAACAAATTAAAATTCTTAAAGTAATAGAAAGGAAAAGCAGCAAATTCTCACAATAGTGAAGCTGGAACATGAAATGTTTTTGCATGACTTGATGACTTAAACAATTATCAGAATAGTTGAATAGTTCATTAATTTTCTGTCAATCAACTAATTGATTAATAGACTAATCATTTCAGCTGTACTTGTATATAGTGTTGGGTAGTTTTCTAACAAAACATAATTTTTAAGCTCTTTGTATGTTTTGTATGCCAAAATGGTAATTTGTAAAGTAAAATTGTCAGATAATTGTATAAGTAAAAAGTATAATATTTCCATCTGAGTAGGAGTAAAAGTAGAAAGTGGCATGAAAAGAAAAGACTCAAGTAAAGTACAAGTACCTCAAATTTGTACTTAAGCACTTGAGTAAATGTACTTAGTGACATTCCGCAACTGGGAGCCTCTTCTTCTGAGGCATCTGAGGGTATATATTCTGTATGTATATATATATATATATAAAATGGGGTCCGAAATGTATTTTAGCTCTAAGCCATTTGGTTCTTTAGAAATCAGTAATAGTATAATAGTTTTAAAATAAATTCTTTGATTTTAAAACTATTTATCTTGACTTATAATTCGTGTGGTCCACTTTCTTACTGAGCTCTTACTTGACCATTATAGTTAGTCAAGCATACTAACGATAAAGGCATGGACACGTTTTTCTAAGATTTGCTGCTTTTGTGGTCTTTAAAATGACTTTTACTTACTTTTGCTCATTCTTCTTTGGCAGCAAAAACCTCAGATCTCAGATACCTCAGATCTGTCGTTGTGTAACTGGAGGCAGTTTCATTATTAAATTAAATAAATGAGTGGAGTAAATATTAGAGTCTGCATAAGCTATTGGCTTAATCATGATTTGTATTTGAAAATCTCAATGGCCGTTTTTTAAATGCTGGAATTCTTTTGACTTAATAATAATAATAACTGGCATTTTTATAGCATCTTTCAGGAGACCCAAGGATGCTTTACACACAAGGAGGCACACAAAACAAGTACTTGAGTAATCTACATTAGTAATATGTTAGTAATACGTTTGCACCACTAAAAAACATCTGTTCTCATCTCTCCGTTGTCAGTTGCTGTTGCTCCACTGACCCTGGGGAGCATTGTTTCTAAATCTGCCCCTCTGTCCAACCACACAGGCAAAACAATACAACAGCATTATGTCACTGACTGACTGACAGAATAGATATGTGTGTATCTGTTGCACTATCACTCAGGTAAAATCCCTCTGTGTCTTTAGTTGGCTTCCTGACCTCATTGTCTCTGCCCTTCTCCTCCCTCCTCTGTCCAGTAGGGTTTGTTTTGGCAGCCCTGGGTGTCTGGTGTGTGGGTGGCACTGGGTCGCACCAGGGTGTGGACCCAGCTTTGTCCCCCCCCATCCTCAACCCTGATTCTGCTGACGGGGCCCAACCCACCATGAGATAATGCCATTCCAGAGGGATCGTGACTAAAGCCTCTCTTTCTGGCTCTCAGGTATATAAAGAGGAGACAGCTATAGAGCAGAGAACAAAGCACTCTGGAAACGTTCTCCACTCATTGCTTTTCATCAACATTCTGTTCTCTCTGTCTTGCCTCACATTCCTTCCTTCACCTTCTGGACTCTGAGCTGAGCAGGTACATCTGCCAACCTGAGCCAAGCCAAGCCGAGCTAGACCAAACTGTCTCCAGTCGCTATGGATATTGCCATCCAGCACCCTTGGTTCAGACGCGCCCTGGGCTCTGTCTACCCTGCCCGACTCTTTGACCAGTTTTTTGGAGAGGGCATGTTTGACTACGATCTCTTCCCCTACACCGCCTCCTCCATCAGCCCCTATTACAGACAGTCGCTGTTCCGCAGCTTTTTGGATTCTTCCAACTCCGGCATCTCTGAGGTAACAAGACCAGACTCAGGCTCCTTCATGTCAGGAAGCACATCATGACTCTGACTTTGGAGAAATATGTAGACAAAGTTAACTTAACTTATATGTTCATAGGAGAACACATATAAAGACAGATTGTGTTCATCTGTGTCCAAACAAGGTTTTTAGTGATGTTAAGATAAAGCCAAAGCTCGTCTTAACATCCCTTAAAATTGTAGAAAATGACTTTTTATGTGTATAGGGTTGCACTTTGATTGATTCTGAAAAAGAAAGATGCTTAGCTCAATAGAATTTACCACAATTTCCCTTCAAACAGGATTTTATCATAGCTACCAATAGTTATGCTAGTTATTAGACTCTTCTCCCCCCTTTTCCCACCCACAGCTCTGACCTTTGTTTAGTTATTACATTTCTTTGAACTTATATTTGAATCCTAATTTTCTTTGGTTCGTTCCAGACATCCAGAGATCTAAACATAACTTCTACTGTGCGCAACACAATTTAAAGTCAAGAAACTACATTTCTAAAAGTTCAAGAACTTAAACTTTGAGAGGTGCAGGCTCTTAAAAAAATCTATATTTTGACAGTGTTATGATACAATGGACCCTCTCTATGTTTGGGTGTGTCCCTCAGGTGAGGTCTGACAGGGATAAGTTCACAGTCTACCTGGACGTCAAGCACTTCTCTCCTGATGAGCTCAGTGTGAAGGTCACTGATGACTACTTGGAGATCCAGGGCAAGCACGGAGAAAGACAGGTAGTTCTCCTCTTCTCTGTCTTATACACACATCATTTAAAAAAATAGTATGACTGTTTAATAAGGCACGGGGCCAATGTATGCAGACAGATCACTTCTTCTCAATTCTGTTTTATTCAGAAAGCCCCAAATCATAACAGAAGAAATCTCAAGGCACTTTTCATATGGAGCAGGTCTAGACCGTACTCTTTAGAATATATATCTTTATTAAATATTTTGTAAAACATCAGTGGTGGAACGTAACTAAGTACATTTACTCAAGTACTGTACTTAAGTACAAATGTGAGGTACTTCTACTTTATTTATTTCCATTTTATGCAAGGTTATACAACTACACCACTACATCTCAGAGGCAACTACTGTACTTCGCTACATTTGTCTGACAGCTTTAGTTACTAGTTACTTTTCTGTCCAGAGAAAACCATGTATCTCCAGATTTGGTGATTTTGAATTTTTCTGATAAACTGAAGAATGAAGTGTTCCTTTATGGGTTGAGAACATTCTCCTACTTCTTAAGCTAAATACACTATTTAAAAAAAAAAAAACTTGTATTAGCTGGAAAATGCATCGTCCCAAAGCTGAAAACAGGGCTGTTTTTCTGACCTCATGAAAAGTGGACTTTTTAGAGATACGTAGTTCTCACAGGACAGCAACACTACAAACATATGATGATCTTATGCTTTATGATGCATTGCTATAGATTAAACTACCCAACAGTATATACAGTAGTTAAAATCAGCACAACCTTAAACAACTACAGCAGTAAAATGAAACACACATTGCAGCAGTAATATTAATCCAAAAACATCATATATAACAGTAAACACTCAGAGGGCCCCTTTTTGTGCATAATGAGTACTTTTACTTTTGATACTTTAAGTACATTTTGCTGATAATACTTACACACTTTCACTAAAGTAAGGTTTTGAATGCAGGACTTTTACTTCACAGTGTAGTATTGCTACTTAAGTAAAGGATCTGAATACTTCTTCCACCACTGTGAAACATATATTGAAAGTTGTCTTAGAATAAAAGTATGTAACTGCTTAAAGGTAATGTTCAGAGGCATTGTTTAATATTCAACAGAATATATACTAAGGGGGGGAGCTCTATATATGAAACATAGTGCGTGTAAATTCATATTGCCAATATTTCAGAAGATTCACACCAAGCAGACTGTTAGGGCCCTCTGCTGGATGGCAGCTGCACAGTGAACTCTTCTTAAGTTAATTTAAATGCTTATATATATATATACCATGTATTATTTTGATGTATAGTATAACACTGTACATCACAGTGTTTTGTTGGCAGGCCCTTATAATATAGTGCATCTCTAATCCTCAGTACATTCAAACTTCTTCCCTAAATGCCAGTACAATAAAACCATGTGAAGGGGAACAGCAGGCCTTCCAACAAACTGCTGAAAAGTCAGTCTGGTTAGATTAGATTACATTTCCAGTAAATGTCCCAAAACAGTGTAGAATAACCCAGGTGTTTTGTAGCCAAACGAGTGTACTCCCATGTCATTACTTTGTACAGTGAACTACATCTAATAGGTCTGTCTGAGGGTTCCTTTAATTTCCTTTATCAGCAGGCAAGATCACCCAGTTTTAACAGCACACTTAGAATACACAACATCATGAGCCGAATCCATGACTTGCATACAGATTTTGTTCAGCTACAAAACATATGAAATATGCTGCAGGAGCAATAATAATTCATTATTGGTGTGATACTTTGTTGTAGTTCCTGATAGTACCTCCAAATCCAAAATCTTTATCCCAGCTCAGTGTAGAAATTTAAGTTCAACTGTTCAACAGTGAGTTGGGAGGAAATTCTGGTCTGGTTATCTTTGCAAATAATTTATGGACCATTTATAAAGACAGAATTTCATTCTTGGAGTGAACTTTTCCTTTAATCACTGTCTTTCCCTGGACTGACCCTGCCATCATGGCATTAATCCTGCTGTTTTTCAGGACGACCACGGTTACATATCTCGTGAGTTTCACCGCCGCTACCGCCTCCCCTCCAGTGTTGACCAATCAGCAATCACCTGCACCCTGTCAGCTGATGGTCTTCTGACTCTGACTGGGGCAAAGGTCTCCGGGGGGAGTGAATCCGGCCGCAGCGATCGCAGCATCCCTGTCACCCGTGATGACAAGCCCAACGCTGCAGTGTCCTCCTAGAGGCTGAGTGGTGGGGGTTGATCAGGGGTGCTGGACGGGCTTGACCCTTCTACAACCTGCATCGACTGGGATGGACGACCACAGAATCTCTATCTTCCACCCCTTGGCTTCTTATTCGCCCTTTCCCTTAGAGGATATCTGTGTCTTCCTCACTTCACTTTCTCCTCTGTAGATTCTTCTTAGCACACTCTTACAGTATTATTAGTATCATTGTTTTGAGCTTAACAAAAATCTCCCCATGAGGATGGTTAAGTGAGGGGTGGCTGGAGTTTTTAAGGAAAAAAATCATTTAAGGACGGGACATTCACATGACCTACGCTTCATTCTGCTGATTGTTGTTGATCAGAGCGAGCCCTCTGACCGTACAGATGGTTGGGGTTAAGCTTGGAGGTACATGTCACACGTCTTGTCCCAGGTTTTCCATCAGTGAAGTTCTCTGAAGCCCTGGCTGCTTCCATTCTTGTGCTGACTCTTTCAATCCTCTCTTGTCTTAAATATATCCTGTACTGTAGTCAAGGCCTTGTTCAATGGATACCTGCTCATTACTGAGAAGTACATACTAAAGAAACATACAATAAAGCAAACAATTAACAAAAGGCAACTCCTGTGTAGATATATTCTTTATTCTTCACACTAGGTTTCAGTTCACTCAATGTGGTGCTAATTGCTAACTGCCCCTTGGAATTCTGGGTAAAATGCCAATATTGCTGTGTAAAATGGATGCATTAATAATTCTCATGACATATCCATAAAATATCAACTTTGATCACTTGTATGCTGATTGGTGGGCTATAAGCTAAATCACATGTCATCTAGCCACAGCTGCCATTGCAGTACTGTTTTGTTGATTTGTCTGCTGGAAACATGAGCCATCACACTATTTTAACATTTAGGCTGCTGGCGCGGGACATTACAGGCAGGAATACAGGAATAAATTCAGTAATATCTGTCAGTAAAAGTTAGTGAAGAAATAACATTTCGTAATTTAAAAAAAATAAAATTATTAAAAGCTCCATTTATTTTGTATAAAAGTCAAGGAAATATATTTTGGACTTCAAGTTTAAGTTCATTTGTGATTCCAGTAAACATTGCAGTTGAAATGAAATGTTGTGTCTCAACTATGAGGATGCAAAACGTGACAAACATGAATCCAAAACGTGCATTAGCCTCCTATGTATCCTATTTTTATACAAGATGCCCACAAAAGTGACAGTGGCAAGGACGGAACACCGAGTCAAAGACTGCCATACACTAAGCACAGTCAAGAATTCAAGTGGGACTCAGTGAGAAATTGACCCCAGATACAGTCATTTCATCAGGCGTTGCAGCGCGCCACAAGACAAGCAGACAATTGTGCAAATTACGACACGCTGGCCCCTGCGTGCTGTTGAAGGCTCATCGGAAGCTGCGCAGCTCCTGGAGCNAACTATGAGGGTGCAAAACGTGACAAACATGAATCCAAAACGTGCATTAGCCTCCTATGTATCCTATTTTTATGCAAGATGCCCACAAAAGTGACAGTGGCAAGGACGGAACACAGAGTCAAAGACTGCCATACACTAAGCACAGTCAAGAATTCAAGTGGGACTCAGTGAGAAATTGACCCCAGATACAGTCATTTCATCAGGCGTTGCAGCGCGCCACAAGACAAGCAGACAATTGTGCAAAGCTTTATCGATCAAGCAAAACTAAACAGACATATCCGGGATCCGCGTATCGCCGACAGTCTTTCCAACAATACTCAGGTAAACAGGGACAACACGTGGTACAATTGTGTCACCGTGGACAGAGCGGTGCCGTGTGGACTGCGCCCGGCCTCGCCTGTCAGGGCTCCAGGAGCTGCGCAGCTTCCGATGACCATTCAACAGCACGCAGAGACCAGCGTGTCGGAAGTCGAACCGCCAACCACGGCATCTCAAGAGAAGTGCGCATGCGAATTCTCGAATGTCATATGTACACCTGCACGAACCGCTCGGCCACCGCGCGAGAATGTCTTTGACGTCGTGAAAAAACTGCTGTTAGCGCAGGTGGACTTAGTCTCTGTGTGTCTATGATCCGGCCAAAAGAGACACTGATTTCGCAATCAAGGTTGGCCTCATAAAACATGAATTACGAAATAAACAAATTAGTCAATTCATGAAATCACTCAGCATGAAAGAGCAGAGCCTAACCAAGTTATGTCCACCTGCACCGTCATAAGGCACTTGATTGCAGGCTCAAATGGCGTGAGATCTCAGTCTCCTGGAGAGTTATTAGCCGCCTTTCAAACTGTTTACACATAAAGTGAGACAACAGATCTTGTAAGACCTGTGCTTTTTTGCATTCAACCAATATATAGGCTAACGTTGTTAATTATTTCATTACATTTTAAATTAAATTAAAACATATTAACTATATGCTGAATGTTGTCGGTTACTGACCAGGTCGTCTTTCCTCCCAGGAGCTGTAAGTTAACATAATTATGGGTCTGGAAAAATCCGTGGAGGAACATTACTTATTACAACAGCTGGACTGTAATTTAACCCTTTCAGACCCATCTTTTCTGCAGTCTTACCTATATTCCATCCAAAACCTCCGCCATTATTATCCTTAGTGTATTCCCAGCATTCATTTAACTCGGAGTCTGAAGTGATTTTCAGCAAAACTGCTTTTACCAATATGCCTCTCCCTCGTTTACTAATTCAATATGCCTTCATTATATACCCCAAAAAGGTACACTCTAGAGATTAGTAAATAAATCATAGGCGTATACTTTTCAGAAGATATAATTGCATTAATATAAATTATTTCTCTCATTGTAGCCTACTTGGGTTTTTCCTTTTAGGATGTTATTTCACCCAGAACTTATATTTACAACTATGTTCCCATGTTGGTCATCTTGCACAATGTTTAAAATGGTGAGAAATGAGAGGTAGACTCACTGAGGGGAGATACAATCCCTCCAAGTGGATGCAACAAGGACTACAAATCATCATGGCATCCGCTAAAGACTACAAAACCCATACTCAGCAGGGCAATGGTTGCTGCCCAGCTGAACCATATAAGCTGACAACTTGACACATTTTATCTGTCAAATCTTCGTTCTATTTCGTACGTGCTCTGACCTCTAACGGACTTCGCTATTGGTTTATCCCCTCGAGGCTCCGCCTCGTCAGCTGATCAAAGTCCATGTACTCACCGCCCCCGGGGGTAGCTCCTCCCCTATAAGACACCTGGTCCATACCTTGCTCGTCTCCTTTTTCACTTCAGCTGAGTTCAGTCCTGAGTACAGTCGGAATATGGCTTCGTCCAAAATTTGTTTTTCCTGTGCGACGCCAATGGTAGCGGAGGATGGCCATAACACTTGTTTCATGTGTTTAGGCCCCCAGCACCAAGGTGAGTTAAGGAAGTGCCTCGATTGTCTCACGCTCCCCCGGGAGGAGCGTGAACGGTGGGGCCGCTTTTTCGAGTCCATGCGCTCTCTCCACGCTAGCTCGGGTCTAGCTGTGCAGGGAGCGTCGGCTCGCCGCAAGTCTTGGGCTGATTATGATGAGGA